>PVIC010006087.1:0-55375 GCA_004025085.1 Thryonomys swinderianus | reverse complement strand
AGACACACTCACATACACACACTCACACACAAACACACATATATACATTATGTCATCCATCATCACTGCCATCCTGGAGGGCCATATTCATAGCAGAGTGAACAGAGGCTCGGAGAGAGTGGGTCACTATGTCACAGTCACAACACGTCATCTACAGAGTCCAGCCTCCCCTCCAGTGACATTTTTTTAATGAGTCAGGTTAGTTGAGGACATTCACAGGGAGCCAGGGGTGAATGTGTCATTAGACATGCATGTTTTATGCAATAGGAAACTAATCTCTGATCCAGGAACATTATCATTATTAACGGAGAACCTAGAATCTTGGGGATGGTCACAGGGATAGTCTGCTTGACCTTCAGGAACCTGTGTGATGCAGGTGTTGGTCTTCCTGTGCTGATAGACAGCACTGAATGGTCACTACCCTGTTTTCTAGCTGAGCATGGGCCGGATCATCATGCGGGATGATCTGAGTGAATATATGGGACCCTTAACAGAGCGAGGCCAGTGGATGCCATCCAACTTGTCCAAGTGCTGGCCGGCTGGGTAGTATTTGCCATTGAGATTGGAGATACTGCATCTGTCAAACCACCATCCTGTAGAAGTGGAGGAGTCAGATGATCAGAGCTGTTCAGCCTTTAAGGAGTCGCCTTAATAGAAGGATGGGTAGGGAGGGACAAGGGACATTCTTCTTGCTGTGGGCATCTAGGACTAGAGAGGTCTCTGGCTATATCTCCACCTCCTCCTCATGGCATTGAAGTCATCAGACTCTTCTGTTTCCTGTGTCCCCTCCTTTGCTTACCCATAGCTACAATCCTTCTGATTCTCTCATGGCTCCATGTCACTTGCTATATCTGTCTGGTGGCCTCTCTGTCTCCATGTGAGTCTCTCCCTCCTGATGGTCCCTGTGGCAATGTCGGGCTGCGTGACTCTCTTTACCAGAGGACACCTTTCCATGGTGGCCATCCATGTCTGCTCTCAATCATTCTGTCTCCCAGGTCACCTTCCCAAGCAGCAAGTCCTTGTTCAGTTGTAGCTGGGGACACACTTCTCTCCAGGACTCTTTCTGGCATCTCTGTCCCAGTGCAGCTCTGTCTCCACTGCTCTTTTTAATACCAGCTCTGTCTTTCTGCCCCACACATCCCTGCCTCTGTGCTTCAGGTCTCTCCTGTCTGTCCTTCCTGTTTTCTCTGATTCATCCCATCTTTCATTCTCTGATCTCTGTCCCAGCCTACAAGCACTCCCAAGCCAGAATTGGTGGGAGCTGTCCCCTCGCCTTTCCTCAATGCCAATGCAGGAAAAACAGTGACCTGAATGAGAATGTAGGGCCCAGTAGGGAAGGTACAGCTGACTTTAACTCACCTCCAGACATATCCTGTGCACAATTGCAGGGGCAACGGTCGTGGTCTGCATCATGTGTGCTGAAGGGATTCTTCCCCAGGATCAGTTGTTTCCTATGCGATGTGAACCCATTGTACTGGTTCAGAAAAATCCTGGAGTCCAAGTGGAGGTTGAGTTAGGTCAAGACAGAGAGTCAGGTTGGAGCCCTGTTGAGGAAGGGCCTCCTTTGGTGGTTTTTTCCCAGACTAAATCTCTCTCCTCTTGTCTTTGAGGGGGAACCTCAGCCTGGGTGTGGTTCCTGGGTCATTTTTCTTAGGTCGTCCTTTCCCACTGCCTCTCAGGAACAAAGACCTGCTCTGCTCATCTCGAATGGCTCACCACTGCAGAGGGCTCACAGTGATCACAACAGAGAGAACAGCTGAGAGGTTTGAGTCTCTATCACAAGGCAGAGATAACTCATTCTCATGTAAATCTCCTGAAACCTTTTCCACATGAGGAGACAGGAGCATGAGAGCCTGAGAACCTGCTCAATGTCTCAAGACCAAGGAAGATCAGAGGCAGGTTCTGGCCCAGTGTGGCCTCATAGGGACCCACAGGTGTTTCTTCACCTGCTCCCCATCTTGCACTCTGGGCCTGTCACAAATCCTGGTGCTCATTTGTGTCCTCCATTGAGCTTCTTCAGACATAAACCATAAATGTGTTGAAAGTGCACCTGAACAGTGGGTCAGATAGGCGTGTCTTTGTTTGCAATGTTTAGTTCTCACCAGTCAGACCCACTGTGGTTCTAATGGGGAGGGTGTGACAACATTGAGCCCCACTCAGTACCCCTTAATGTCCACAGGGAGAAAACACAACCATAATATTGACTAGGAAGCAATATTGTATTATTGCTTAATATTATACCAGACACCCCTAAACAGGCAGCTTTTTGCAGGATGCTATTGCACACAGGCTCCAGAACTTAGGGTAGTATGGGGGCTTCATGGCTGGTATCATCTGGACACGCACTCCCCTACTGCTCAGTGTGCACTTTTACCCTGTTTTTCCTGTGGGACACATTTGATGTGGGGAATCCTTGGCACTGGATGGTGGGACTCAATGCACATTGTCTCTTACTCTTCTCTCCTTGGCCCTTACTCATCCAGGATCTTAGTCTCCCAGGGTTTTCCCCAATGGATACTCTTTATGATCCCAGCAGCCCTTGCAAGATTCTCTCTCAGGTTTGAATTCTGCCTGGCCCAGCCCTGGTTGCACACTCAGTGCTACGTGTGGCACTTAGGAGCCAGTGGAACTAGTCGTGTGTCCCCTAAGAAGGACTGTCAGTACCCACTCTCTGCAGCAAGCAGAGCAGTCATTAAGAAGAGAGGGCACGGACACATGTCCCTGAGGAGTACTCACAGTGGTATCAGACATCAGTGCAAGGGCACAGTCATTCAGAGATTCCTTGTGGGGAAGTGACCTCCCATCACTGGGACATCCCAGCTGGTGGAAGATCATCACTAAAGAGGGGATTCTGGCATCATGAGGAGGGAGATGCCATGTGAGCATCTCAGAGCCTGTGCACATGAGGCTGCATTTGGTCCTGGTTCAAAGTTAATCACAATGCAAACTCACCTGCATCAGAGACTTTTTCAGATATGCAGCAGCGCAGCATGGAGATAGAATGAGGTGGGCAAAGGGAGACCTGAGTTCAAGTCCAGGCTATCTAAGTTGTCACTCTACCCCTATGACATAAGTTCAGTGCTTTAGATCTCATTTTAGTAAAGTAAGCAGAGCAATCCCCACCTCAGAGAATCATGGGAAGAGTTAAATGAGTGGTGGAACACAGTATGTGCTGAGGCAATGTTCATTCCTTTCTCCAAACATTATCAAGAGCCACACTGAGGAAATAGAGGGGAAATGTGAAAAATTTCACCTTTTCTTCACAACTAAGTCCCATCTGCTTCAAAAGCACTGAACTTTAGAGCAGTGTGAATTTTATTTATCTGGTGAGCCCTGCCACAGTGCTATAAAGCTTCTCTGTCTACTGTCTCCAATTCTGGGGACATATCCATCTCCAAGAGCACTGCTCAGACTAGAAAAGACATTTCTCTGGATCCCTGTAAATGTCAGATTTGAGGTGATTGTCCTTGGACAATCTCTTACTGCTGTGGGTATAGTGGTTTCAGTCATTTCATCTCCACCCCACTCAGTGGTGGGCATGTGGCTTGTGCTAAGCAGCTCGTTGCAGATTGTGTGATGTGGAGTTCAAATCAGGAGAGACGGTAGAAAGTGAGCCTGACTTTTGATAAAGGACTAGAGTGAGACTCTGTAGCATCAACAGGGAATCCCAGCCCTCTCATCCCGGAGCCCACCTGTAAAACTGCTCCTCAGCTTCCAGCTGGAAGTTTGCAAAGGTGGCAGAGAATGTGTTGTTTTCCCAGTCTTCCATCTCCACGCGCAAAGTATATTTTTGGTTCTTGGTGAGCTGGTGCACCACTTCGTTGCCCAGCCAGTGCTCCCCAGCTGGGTCTCCAAAGCCCTATGGAGGGGGTTGCAAGGTAGGCTAAGTGCCCAGGAAAGAGGCTAGCTCCCTCGGAAAGAAACTAGGTTAGAGGAGTACTGCAGCCAGTCATCCTGAACCACTGTTCCTAACCATCAGGGTAAAGGGTCTTGGGTGGGATACCACATATCAAAGGAAAAGCAGCAACATATCTGCAAATGTAAAAGCCCATTACAAATAATTGAACTTATGGTTCTGTGAAGTTCAGAAACAGAGAATATTAACTTTTGCAATAGAAAGTATAATAACAGGTAATTTGTGGTGCTGTTGGCTGAAGGACAGGAAGAGGGTTCTGGAGTGATGGAGGCTGTATGTCTAAGTCTGAGTGGGTAACATGAGTGAACAGGTGAAATTGCTGCACAGTTACCTACATGATTGTTAGGCTGCAGGAAAAAACAACTAACCACTTTCACAAGGTGCTGATGTGGTAGTATAGACTGTGTTAGAGGACAAGGCAGCAAGTGAAAGCTATCAGCAGCATGAAAATATATACAACCCTAACAACAGGTGTAGGGTCTCATTGCCAGTGTTCAGGAGCAAGAAACCAAAGCATTTGGCAGAACAATGATTCAGAACAAATGACAGGATACACATCAGCCCTCCACAAGATTTGTGAGGTGAGTATCTAATTAACAAAAAATGTCAGCAAGGGATTTATCTTGGTAGTTCTGGCACATTCCTTTCAAGTGCAAGGTACTGAGTTCTGTCCTGATCACCAAAAAACAAACAAAAGATTTTGTGGCTATGGGTGGACCTCCACTTTCCTTTGTGTATTTTTTCATCTGAACTCATGATTTTTCTTTGTTATTTTTATGATTTTATAAAAAGAACTCAATCAGTTCAAGAATACCCATGAGTTAATTTGATATTTGTATTTAAGTATTTATCAAATGGTGCAACAAGCAGACACACATGATAATATTGCTATACTTTCCAGGGAGTAATTTTTCTTATTTTTTAAACTCTGGAAAAGATGAAGTGTTTTCATACCAACTTGCAAAATATGTTATACTCAAAACTTAATTAGAAAAATTTGGAAGAAAACCAGGCAGTAGATCTTATTTTGTAAATTATACATAACCTTTCAAACAGTCATTTCAGACTGCTGAATTCGTCCTATAGATGTGGTCACAGATGTATAAAAGGGGAACATTATTTAAGCAAAATAACAAAGGATGTGGGTGACATTTCTCTTCAGTACCTCCTTTGTACCCTTAAAAATAATAAACTTAGTAATTATCTGTTCAAAAAAATGAAATGTAAGTTAAAATTTCAATGCTATTCTAAGGGGTGCTGAGAAGTGTACAGACATTGGGAAAATCTGACTGAGGATAGATTGCTTAAGGGGGTGATTTCTTCTTCTGGAAAAAGTGAGGATAATGTAGTTCGTCACCCCCAGTGAAAGTCGCAGCACCAGCACCAGGTAGAAAACCCCAACCCGGGCAGCCCTGTCACCTGCTTGTAATCCTGCCAGTTCCGCTGGAAATTCTCTGTGCCGTCCACACGGCGCTGGATGACGGTCCAGGCGCCTCCATCAGTGTCCATCACACAGAATACCTGGGGGAGAGGGAGCAGCTGGAACCCTAGACATAGCCAGAAGTCAGGTTCAGGGCAGCACCAGGGTGACTTAGCTGGTGAGTTTCCCACCCCCACCCAAAAGATCAAAGGTGGTTATGGGCATCAGGAAGATCCAAACCCCAGTGTCCACTCTATTGTGATCACTGACTAAAGTGCAGGCCATTGATGTTCTCTCAAAGCTGCCTTCTCTTCACTTGTATAAGATGGTATTCATATCTTAACCTCCTATGTCTCAGTTTCTCCTGCTTTAACTGGTATTATTGTGAACATCCCATGGGATGGGTCAAGAGACTGGTTAGATCAGAGTCCACCATATAACAGGATAGAAGTGAATGGAGTTTTTCTAATCCTTAATATTGCAGCATTGATGGAAGGATTAAGTGTTCATGAGTAAAACAGGCTCAGCCATCATGTAGATTTAACAAATGCTATTACTACTTTTGTTCAGTGCACGACAATTTTCTGAGCAGTTTCTGTGTTCCAGGCTTTGTTCAAAGCACTAGGGAGGTGCACCTCCTTGGGTATCTTCACAGGCCTGAGTCACCAATGTCTTACAAGGAGCAGAGACCTGATTCTTACGTTCAGCTGGGAATAAACCTCTTTCCACCAAGCCCCTGGAATTGGAGGTTTTACTTGGTTTATCAGTAAGCATATCTTTATGCAACATAAAGTTATTTTCTGTTTCTCCAATGAGAAGCCTCTCTGGAAGGTGGTACTTCTTTGAGGTCTTTTGTACATTGCCCACATTCTGAGCCCTACTGGGTGCTCCAGAAGTTAAAGAACTTCTGTTTCACTGGTATCTCAGATGCCAGACAAAGCCTGATGCCAAGTTGGACTGTGTTGAAAGCCCTTGGCTCAGCACCTACTGATAAATTAACACACACCAGGTCAGGATCCCCTTACCCTCTTGGGTTCTGTCAAGTTGGGGTTCAAAATGGTGTAGACCTTGTCCTCACTGAGCCCAGACCTGCGGATGTCCTCACAGCTCTGGAATTCTAACAGAGGTACACCTGTGGAAGAGCCAATGAGATAGAACCAAAGTCAGCTGGAGATGAGCCAGGAGAGGGGAGGGACAGGAAGGGCTCTCCTGCCTCCTGTGTGCAGGTACTAGGTTTGAAAAGGCAGGGATGGGGAGAGGAGCCAGACCTGGCAAGTTTTCCTAGAGGAGGCAATAGTGAACTGGGTCTCAAGCAGGATTTCTTGGTAGAGAAGAGATGGTGTCTAAGCAGAGGGAGCCTCATGGTAAAGGGTTCAAGGTAGGTGGTCAGGCATAAGGAGAGTGTATGGTCTGGGCCTGAGTCCCACCACAAGAGTGCAGCCTCAGCAAGAGGGCTCTGGCTGCTTGGGATGGGATGCAGTAGGCACAGAGTGGGCCAGGATGAAAGATGGCAGAAAGGAGGCTGCTTCACAAAAGCCAATGGGTACTAACCACAAGAGGCCAAACTGCCTTGTCCAGGAAGAGCACTGTGACCAGAGTGAGATTATAGAGTCTGAACCTCAAATCAGGGAGGCCATAGAGGAGGAGCCAAGCTCATCACGTAGGGTAAGTGGAGTCCTCATTACAGCTAGTGCTTCCCATTCTACAAACCAGTAGGCTGAGAGCCCAGGGTGTGGCACTCAGCTGGCTGGGGCACAGTCACTCCTTCTTGGGGCTTTGGTATGGGCCTTGGACTCCCACCTTGGCCCAACTTCAGCTGGGTCTGCCCATGGCCTTGAGCACCAGACTGTCATTCCGGCTCCTCTCAGAGCTGGCCACTTGTCAACTAGGGCACACGCTTCTTTCCTGTAGAACCTACTTCTGAGCTCAGGAGAGTATTGATAATAATGTTTAAAACTCCTGGTCCCTGTGGCCTCTGGAAAAGCAATTGTTGACAAATAAACTGAATGAATTTTAAAGCCTCCATCTAGTTCATTTAGGAGGGCCCAGTTAGAGATGTGGGCTGTGCTTCCATCAGAAGACAGACATTGCCCAGGTCAGTTAACAGGATGGGGATAAACTTCCAGAAGGATGGGTCTTGATTCCAATGAAAAAGTAGATTACCAGAGTGTAGGACTTCCAGTTTTGGCCATACACTTGGGTTGTGGCTCCCATATCTTGCATCCTGGGAAGCTGTCTGAAGAGTGATGCTCTGCCCATACTACTAAGGAGAGAACCAGGGCCTATATCCATCCTGACCTGGACATTTTGCACAGAGGAGTCTCCACTGCCTATTTGCCAGCAGCTCTCACTTCTGCTTGGTCCAAGGGTTTGAAGTCTAGATAAGCACGGGGAAGCACTGGACTTGAAGTGAGCAAGGATAGGCCAAAGTTTCCCCAGCAAGGCAAAAGCTCAGCTAGGACCTGTTCTCAGAATTCTAGCCACTCTTTGGGCTCCATGCATTGGGAATTTCCTTGGTCAACAACAATAGCAATAACAACAGTAACAGCAACAAATTGAAATAACCACCAGTGTTATGCTGCAAGGTTCTTTGGTGCCAATTTAAGTTTAGGAAAATAATTAGGAGTGAAGGTGGGACATCAAAACAGAATGGACTGTATACAAACACAGTGTGAACTCTGCCTGGAGTCCCTATGAGATCATGGGTGGGAAATCTATTCACATCTGCCTTGCTGAGTTCCTTTGTGTCCATGGCCTCATGCCATCTTCCATGTAAGAGCTCTGTGAGATTTTCATCTCTATTTCACAAGTGAGGAAAGCTGAGGGTCTGAGAATTTAAAGGAGAAGACAGTATCTCACTGCTGTGCAAGTGATGGAGCCAGGTAGGGATACAACTCAGCTGACAGGCCATGCTCCACCTGACCCTTTGCTGTTCACCTAGGGGGCTACAACACCATAGGAGTGACAAGTACCTCCTGGGTGGTACCTCTTCTTGGGTGATAGTAGAAGGTGTTTGGGAAAAGGTTGCCAAGGTTGATATGCACAGACAGTCTCCCACACACACAAGTGAGCAGAATGTCAGCCACACTGCAGACCAGATTAGCCCAGAGCATACAAGGAGAGGGGCTTCTGTTTTATGCTTGGGTTGAGCCACCGACCCATGTCACATATAAATTTTTTCTGTACCTCATAGCCTTGGCCACACATAGGCCTCTAAGGAGTTCTGGTCACTCCACATCTCACAAAGCATGAGACAGTGCCAAACTCTTCCTGGGCCCACTGGCCTTAGAATGGAGCCTCAGTGGGTTGCTCTGCCCCAAGTCCCTATCAGTGCAGTGCCTGAATCCCATCACTGGTGCTGGATTCCTTGTGCCTGAAGGTTTCCTTGGCTACTTATGGTAATCTAGTAATAATAGGAGACATTCTTTGGCTTCAGTCTTACCTGGCCATGATCCACTCCCTGAAAGAAGGCCTTGCCTGTCCCACTGGAGCCCCTGTCAGTTTTTACATTAAAGTTCACTTTCCTTAGTTCAGGCCTGAGGCCAGCTCTACTGTGGGAGATTCAGAAACACAGCTAGGAGAGCATATGACACTCAGCAGGCACTCAACAGAGAGCAATTTCCTCCCTCCTTCTGAGTGCTGCAAAAAGAATGTTTTGGGTTTTGTTGCTGTTATTCTTGTTTTTTATTTGTTTGGAAGAGACAGGCTAGTCTCTGTGTGCTGCTGGATCCCTCACACTCAGCATTGGGCCTGGCTTCCCCTATGCACAGAATCAACGTTTGTTAAGTGAGTGACTGAAGCTAGGATCAGGAAGCCCTGACCCCTAAGTGGGCTGCAGAAGGAACAGGGAGTGCTGAGAAGCAGGGTTTCTCTAGCTGGGCTGGGAGGTCACTGGCTTCCCTGTGGTCCTCTTGGGTTTTGGGGTAGAGTGTTAAGAGGAGAGAAAAGTCTGGAGTGCACTGAGTTCCATATCCAAATTCTATGGGGAAACTGATGCATAAAGATTGTTAAGAGAAGCCCAAACAAGTGGGCCTCAGGGTGAACCTTGTTAACCTGGGCTGCTCCTGTGCTTGTTAACACCAACACATTAGGCAACCATCCAAATGGTCCCTGATCACGTCCTTGCACGGCCCACACTGTGGTCTCAGCCTGTATTGTCTCTCACCAAGACCTCCTCACAGAGCTCGCTGGCCCATCCTTGTCCTCTACAATCTTTCTCAGCAGCCCTTCGAAATGTTCTGCCTTGGCTCACAATCCTGCTGTTGGTCACCTGTCATCACCTTCCCCTGTAGTCTGAAACTCAGTTGGCTTTTGTCAATACTGTGGCTCTATTGGTGCCATCACTTCTATTGAAAAGGTGGGAAAACTGAGGCCAGGAGTGTGTTGATGATGGGAGACATGGGAACCTATGGAATTGGGAGGCACAGTCTACATTGGTACCTCTGAGGACCAATGGTGCCTCTATTATTTTTACTGCTTATTATTATTTCTGTTTTCTAAATGGCCACTTTTCAGAGTGGATCCCATTTGAAAGTGACCCCAGAGCCCAAGTACGGCCTCCCACCCCAGATGTACTGCTTGCTCACCTGGGCTGGGGTTCACCAGATGAATGAGGTTTTGCAGCATCTCCATAAGATAGTGCTGATTTTGATGCCAGAAGCTGAAGGTGCTGCTGGCAGTTTGCAGTCTGTCCTGGATGCTGGTGAGGGTGCTGTTGATGTGGGTCATCAGCCCCTGTAGCACTGTCTTAAAGTAGTGGACGCCTTCCAGCTGGGCCTGTTGCTGTGTTTCTATACTGAGTAGTACAGGGTTCAGGTAACTGTAAGGGAGCAGACAGGGCTGAGCTCACTGTCCAACACTCACTGATACCCAGAACCAGAGACTCAGGGGGCGGTGCTGCCTGTTTGGAATCACACATCTTGTGGCCCCTGTTCATAGTAGGCATGGACTGAGGAAAGGACTGATGTGGACAGGAGCCTGGTGGAGGGCAGGTGTCATCTGATTGTGGCACCGACACTCAGGTAGTCAGTCTGGCTCCAGTAACCTGGTTGCAGAGGGATAGCCGTGAGAGTGGGACATCTCATTCCCTCTTACAATTCAGTAGGGCAGGTAAAAGGTAAATTGCACAGTATTTATATCTCAATAAAGTAGTTATCTTTTATTAAATAAGGAGAAGAAGGGAAAAGTAGAAAAGACAGAATCAAGGTGTCTGGAGCCCAAGGATCTTGTGGCTTTTCTGTATTCAGTAAGTTCTGGAAGGATGTACCCCAAGCACCCCATCCCCCAGCTCAACCTCAGCTCTGTCCTGTTGCTCACTATCCTTCCAGCTCTTCTGGATTCCAATTGTAAGTAGTCTTTCAAGACCTGGCCCAACTTCAGTCCCAGCACCAGCCTCAGACACAGGTGCAGCCTGGGTTCTAGTCCAGGAGGTTTGGCCTGTGCCCCACAGGGAACAGGAGGCAACACTTACCTGTTGTGGTCATGCAGGCTTTTCAGTGTGTCTCTGTGTATCTGAATATGCTTCTCTTGCTCAACAATGGAAAACAAAATCTTCTGCATCTGGTCTTTTATGGGTAAAAATTGGTTGAGGACCTGTACTAGGGAACAGGAGGGTGGGAATCTGTGAGCCCTGCAAAAGCTTCCATCAGCCCCTCCACAGGCCTGTCACTGCTGACACATTGGACCTGGAGTGATCTCCAAGTTGGCCATCCCTGAGGTCACTGACCTCTCCCTCAGAAACAGGTTCTATCGATCTGCTTCCTGCATTCACCCTCCTCCATCACATGATAGTTTTACTCCTGCTGCTCCCAGCCTCAGGAAGATCATCTTGGCCCCACATGCTGTCCATCGGCAAGGACATCACCCCCCCCCTCCAAATGGTCCCTGACCACATCCTTGCACGGCCCACACTGTGCTCTTGGCCTCTATTGTCTCTCACTAAGGATAATCCAATGGCCTCCTCACAGAGCTCCCTGGCCCAACCTTGTCCTTTACAATCCCTACTCAGCAGCCTTTACAAATGTGCTGCCTCAGCTCACAATACCATTGTTGGTCACCCTGTCATCACCTTCCCTTACAGGCCCAAACTCAGTTGTCTTCTCTCAGTACTGTGACTTTACCAGCCACACCCTCTCATAAGTCCAGCACTCTGGTGCCTTGAGCAGTCAGCTGGTGGGCCTCCATCCTTCCTTATACAGTTTTCCAGTCCACCCATACTTCTGCAGGTACCAGATGTCAAAATACCCAAGGCCCCAAGGCTGAAGCAGCTCCTGGGACTTCCATGCTCTGTCCCTATGATAACTGTGCCGTCACCATTGCCCTCCTGGCTTTTGCCCCTGGATATCTCACCATCATGCTCTGTCCAGAAAAGTTTCCATTAAGCATCTCAAGCACAGAGCATCCAATACAGACCTCTGAGCCCACCATTCCCACAGCTCTGCCCATGAAGCTTCCCGCCACTTTCCTCTCTCAGTCAATGGCCCCAGCCAATTATGAAGCTCAATTTGGGTCTTAACCTTGACATCATATTTTCATACCTGCCATATTCAGCCCACTATTAATTTTGCTTGCTGTGATGCTAACATGAGTAATGAGGTGTTAACTAAATCCCTCAGCTCCTCAGGCTGCCTCTTGTCACACCTTCATTCACTGTCCCCAGAGATCCTAGTGTACACTGTTTGTGGCAGCCAGCCTGGCTAGGTACACAGCTTTGTTAAGTATGGGCAGTAGGTTTTCCATGAGTCAGGAACCCACTAGATACCTGGATTGAAATGCAGGGTCCAAGGATAGGAGCTTGTGTCTCAGGTAGGCAAACAGTAAGTTGATCCTTGAGTTAAGACATTCAGGTATGTCCCCTGAGGTGGCCCTTCAGAGATCCAGAAGTCTTGCCCATGGTCACTACGTGCCAGGCTAGAGTCCAATAATTTTTGCTTCAAGGGTTTGCCCACATCTGTTAAGCTGAGCTGGGACTCAGTGGAGCTGGGAAGCATCTTGAGGTGCCAGAGCTTTCTAAGTGCTCTGACAGGTCTTCCACTGCTCCTCAGGTTACAATCAGCTGGGAGGGACACAGGCCACTCACATCTGGATTCTGTCCTACAATTTTCCCTGGCCACCATCAGTACAGGTGCTGGCAAGACAGGTGGGCACAGGTGCACTGGGGCTCTGGAGGTCTGTATGCTGGAAACAGGTCCTTCCCATGGTTCAAACACAGGCAGATAAAAGAGAAGGATTTGTTTGGCACAACCAGCCTAGGTGGGAACTGACTATTCTTTTTTTTTTTTTTTTGAGACAGGGTCTCGCTTTGTAGTTCAGACTGGCCCTCAGCTCACTATATAGCCCAGGCAAGCTTCAAACTCAGCAATCCTCCTGCCTCTGCCTCCTGAGTGCTGGGATTACAGGTATGAGCCACCAGGCCTGGCACTGTGGTATATGGTATTGATTGCTGGTGGACGTGAGTCACCATGCCCAGCATTGTATGTGGTTACCGGGGATCGAACTCAGGACTTTGCACTTGCGTGGCAGGTGCCGGAACCACTGAGCTAAATCTCCAGCCCAGGGAACTGACTATTCTGTGGGTTCTTATTCCACTGCAGGATAAGATCTACCCCTTCTCTCACCCTTGTGCTGGCACACCCTTACCCCCATATGTGTAATGGGGCATAGCCTTCCACCTTTCTTCCAGCCTGCAGGAATTTTTAGCTTTTTCCCTGGACTATTCCATCCTTGACCCTGGAGTCAAATTCTGCCTCCGCTATGTTATACCTATTGCTTTGGTAGCATCCTATTTTTCTCTGAACCTCACTATATATGTCAGTGGAATGGATAGTAAACCTTCTTGATAGTTGACAGGACACTTGAAAAGGTGCTTAAACAAAGGAAGAGGTTTGGACAGGCAGGGCTCCAAGCAGAGCGATGTTAACCCACAATCCTTGCTGATCTCTGGATAAGCAAACTCTGAGGCTGAAAGCTCAGCTCAATCATGGCTTACTCTCACATTATTTGTAAAAAAAATCAAATTTGACAAATGAGTAAGCAACTGTGGCCTAGCCATCCAATGGCCACAATTCAAAAGTGAGCAGAAAACCACCATTCACTCACGTGGCAATATAGACAAATCTCAGTTACACCGAACTGAGTTAAATAAATCGGACTCAGAGGGCTTCATCCTGCAGGATTTCATTCTTTCAACTTTCTGGGAAAGCTTGAATATGTGATTGCAAGACTGAGGCCTAGGAGTAGGGATGACTGCAGAGAGGGACACAGGAGAAGTTCATGCAGTGCTGGCAATGTGCTATGTCATGCCTGTGGTAGTTAGAGCATTGTATATGTTTGTCTAACTCATAGCACTCTTGAGGAAATGGGTTATATTAGCAACCACAGACTATACCTTGTGAAATAAAAAGCCCCAAAACCTGGAATTCTAGAAAAGTTCCCATATATAAATACAGTGTGATATGAAATATCTTTACTCCAACTAGTTTCTATAGCCTAAGTTTCACTTGTATATTCTTCAAGACAACAACATAAAATTTTTTTTGTCTTTTTATGACAAGGCCTCACTATGGAGATCAAGCTGGTCCTGAACTAACTATGTAACCCAGGCAGGCCTTTGTTCATGGTGATACTCAGCTTCATCCCTGTGGTGAGGTTACACACATGTGCCACCATGGCTGGTGAGAATTATTTCTTGAGAAGCTGTTATGGCTCAGCTTCTGTACTAGAGAAACAGCAATGAAAACACTACCAGGATTTTCTGATCCAGAGCCTTTCTACTAAAGAAATCACTTAGATTGCAATAGTGAAGAGTGATAAGAAGAACAAAACCAGGATAACAGGGTACAAGTTGTGCCTGAGGGAAGCCTCACTCGTGAGGTCCTCTGAGCTGCGAGGATGAAACACAGCCAGTTGTGGGAAGGTCATGAGATTCCACATGGAGGAAAAGACAAGTGCAAAGGCCGTGGATGAATGGGAGTATGCCTCGCATTGAAGACCAAAAAGGAGATCAGGAACCATGACCTTCTCTGCATGTCTTTTCTGTAATTAGGAAAGGTAGTTGTCAACTGCAGGGGAAAGCTGAAGTAGAGAGCAGTGCCTTGCAACCATGGGCCTGCACTTTAGTTGCTTTCAACTCACCAGCTGGGTGACTTTGGGCAATAACTACATAGCAGGACTTCTCTGAAGTGAGGATAATCCTGTTTCCTCTACTCACACTACTGTGGCCCTGACTCCTGTTCTCTGCCTCTCTGCCTCTGATTCACCACCATAGATGCTTTGTTCCTTGCACAATTGGCCCTTCTTCACGTCCCAGGCTCAACCTACATAGGCCTCTGTTACCTCCTGTCTGGTAGCCTCCTCCTGGGTCCCTAGAATTTACTTTCCCCCATCCTATTAAATCCAAAGCAGCAGTCACTATCTGCTTAAAACCCCATGGCTGGAATGATACTAAGGGTAAAGACAGAACTTCCTAGGAGCCATGGAACTTTCATGGCTATCGGATCTATTGTCACCTCTAGGATTCTGCCTCCCTCTTTCTGTTCTCATGTGTCTGACCACATTCCTTCCTTGAATCCCTGGAACCCAGGGGGACCTGCCTGCAACTGGTGCTTCACTTGTCCTCCATGTCAGAGGCCACTTCCTCTGCAACATCCACATCAGTGATCTCTCCTCAGACAGCCAGCCATGGCCACAGCTCGCCCTTTTCTACTCCTTCCTTTCTTGTCACTGTCTGAAACAGTAGGCACCTTTTCTTGGCCTTTTACTCCCCCTCTTCCAGAAGGGACAAAGTGTTATCTATTATCTAGTCACAAAGGATGGGCCTGATCTGAGTTCGGGCAAATAAATATTCTGAAGAACCAAATTTCCTGTTCCAATGAAACCAAGCCTGCCTGTGTGACACCAGGTCCATCCCTAGTCTGCTCCAGTCTCACACCCCAATTTCTGCCACCAGCATCCCTTCAGGGCTCAGGGGTCCATGGTAGCTGTGTAATAGTGACAAGCCCAAAGTTTTTTACTGCTCACAGATCCGGCCTTACCTTCTGCACTGTCTCCCTGCTGTTCTTCAGGTCATTCTCCTGGTGTTCCATCCAATTGCTAGTCAATTCCCACAATTGCGTACTGAGTGTCTGGTTCCTCTGGGTGTTCTCTACCTGTTTTCCATTCCCATTAGCTGCAGCCACAATGGTCATCAGAAGGAAGAGGCTGCCCTGCAGCATGCCTCGCCAGGACAGCATCCAGACTTGTGTAGAAGTTGAGCATAACCCACTCATATTCCACACTGGCTCTCTTTCCTGCTACTCAGCCCTGTACTGGGGGTACACAGGTGTGACCTGTGTTCCAGAGGAGACAAATTGTCAGAGCTATTGCAGCTGCAAGTCCCTGTGTGGCCAGCTGTCTGAAACTTTTAACAGTCAGAGTAACTCACCTGCAGGGCTTTTCTGCCTCTACTCCCATCCCCAGGCTGTATCTGACCTATGTGTTCAGATCTCTTTCTTCTTCCCTGCTCTGCCCCCAGATTCTTTGGGCAAAGAACTGGATTCTTTGCCCTCTTGCCCCTGAGGTCTGATATTGTCCAGTAGGGCCCCGAATTTCCACAGGGTGAAGTAAGAGAAATACGTATGGACATGCACACAGTACACTTGTTTTGAATCCATTGCTTCTGTGCTACATTCCTGTCCCTGTTTCTGCCTCTTCCTGGAACCTCTGAAAGGAAGAAGAACCCTTGGAAGATCCAGCAAGCACAGTTCCCAGGGTTTCCCTTGCTCCCAGCTGTACTTCAGAGCTTACTGCCGACGGAACCCGGAGGGGAGAAGTGTGCTGACTTGAGTGTTGTTTGATCAGAGGTGCACAGTCTCACTTTTGTTCACCTCATTTTAGAAAAGTGAAAACTAAACATGGCTGTTTCTCTGTATCTCCTCACAGAATGCTCATTCAAGGCTGCATTCTCAAGTGTCTGTTCCTAAGATCCCATTTTCAGCCTTTCCACTTTCCTTTGTGCATTAGCATGGACCATAGACAAAGACACAAGATGCTTGGAAAATACAGGGAAGGAATGGAGGACAGCAGCATGATGCTACAGAGAGGCAGCCCTGCCATGTGTCTCTGGTGACTCAGTAGGAAATGCACCATGGGGGAGCTAGCTCCTGTCCCCATTTTTCCTTGAGGGCTTGGAGTGCTTTGTAGCCAGAGGTGGCCCTGGCCATGTTTCTGTGATGGAGATGAGATGTTGTCTTGTGCCAGCCTAGGTCACCCCAGGCTGGAGTGGGATGATGAGTCAAGGAGAGGAGCTCTTGAGGTGTCTCAGGTTCTAGTCTAGGCTCTGGCCCCAACAGTCAGAGATTCAGCCCCTAAATTCTGCTCTGAAGGCTAGAAGATGTCAGTGGGCAGCTCCAGCTCTCTGGGACCCCCTTTTCTTATGCCTCATGCATTCATGCATGGGGCTTTTTCAGAGGTGTCTGGGTATAGAGTATGTCACACTAGGATTGATTCTTGGTGCAACACTTAACATCTAGGGCAGCAGGGTTAAAGAAATGGGCACTATCCAGCCTAAGTAGCCTGGATAAGAAATAAGGTATAGAAAGAGTTATGTTCATTTTGCTTGTTTTGATACATTCTTTTTACCCTATACTTCTCCTCTGTGATACCTTGTAGCCAGTATACTGCAGATTCAAATCTCTACAAACTGTGAGTTAAATTAGCTTTGCTTCATTTAGATTTTGGGATAGGGTGTTTTCTCTTAGTAATGAGAAAAATAACCAAGACAGCCACCAATCTATAAACCCATGCAACCTTCATCCTTGCCTGAGGACCACATGTGTGCTCTGAGCATGGGAAGTAAGAGATTTCCAGTTTGCTCTTCAACATCTGTCTCCTAACAGCCTTGTAGCTTAGGGCAGATCATGGACACTCTCTTAGTCTTTGTCAGGAAAAAAAACATCCTGTTTGGGAGAAACAATTACCCAATAGGAGTATGACTGGGCTAAGCTTTCCTGCGTGCAGAACAGCTAGGACATATCAGGACCTTATCTTCACCTGTGGGAACAACAAAGTCTCCAGTGGCCCCACATGCCATGATGCTCCAAGGCAGAAGTACATCAGGGCCTTCATCTACATAATTCTTCATTGTTCTAAGATGTACAAATGTGCTGCCCTCTGAGTGACCTATTATACTGCTTGCTCCCAAAGGACTGAATAAAAAGCGTGGAAAGCTCGGGTCTGGGGTTTTTGCTACCCAGAGTAGTATGGATCAGCTCAAACTCAGCTTCTTCTCTAATTCTCATTTCTATTTATTATTTTGCCTTGTGCTGTTGGACTCACAGGAGACTAGAGCTTATGCAACTCTCCAGTTATGTCCCCTTCCACTGTTCCCTGTAATACAACTGAGTGAGGGATAATTCCTCACCAAGACCAACAGCAAATATTAAAAAGGTGGAAGTTTATTCATGCATGTGAACTCCATTCCCTAATGAAGTGAAGCCTCAAGTTGAAGCTGTGAGAGGTTTTTAAAGGAAAATTGGTGGCTACAGAAATGAAGTAAAGGGCAATTCACACAGTTAGTAAAGGTTAATTTGCAGTTTTCTTTGCAGGCCACAGCTGCAAGGAAAGTGCCTGGTTATCTTAACAGAATTCACAGACAGCTTTACAACTGTCTTTAGGATATATCCAATCGGGGTCAGTTACATCTGTTCCAGAAGGATTAGCACATTTGGCGGGAGTTTGTGCAGCAAGATCACAGAAACAGAGTTTGCAGTTAATGAGATAAAAGGTCACATTCCTTGGTGGTGGTGGTGGTGGTGGTGGTAGTGGTAGGCAGAGGCAATATGGAGTAACTCTGATTATGTGGGTCTCACATTCCCCACAGGTCTTGCTGTATTATTTAGTGATTACAAAACCCCTTGCACTTTGTAGGGCAGGAGAAATAATTGAGGTGAGGCAGTATGGGTACCAGCTGTACATGGAATGAACATTCTCTGGTCCATGACTATTCCTCCCACTCTAGCCTGTGAATGCAAACCCCACAAGGACAGGGCTTTCTTCATGGGGCCTTGGTGGCTGCTCAGGAGATTCTGTCGCTTGTTGGCCTTTCCTCTCTCCCTTCTGGTTTTCCCAGGAAGGGCCTGATGAAGTTTTGAACGGGCCTCACTGACTGGGGGCATCAGTGTTTGAGGGGCTCAATGGGAGACAAATGACACTGTGCCAGGTGTGGGACATTAACTTAGAGAGCATGTGACCATGGCCCCATCTATTGTGTTTGCTTAGACACACAGAGCACACCCAGCCCTGCTCAGCTCCTCATGTCAGGTGAGCCTTAAGGAGGAAGCAGTGATTTTCATGTTTCATGAAGTGAGGCCCCTCATCTCAACATACATCCATTTTTCTAAAATGAATCAAGTTTATCTTTACGGCTGAGTAGTACTCCTCTGTGTGTAAATCCCACATTTTATTTATCCTTTCACCTGCTAATGCACGTATAGGCTGCTTCCAAGACTTAACTCATGAGTTGCTGCTCTAAACATGGCTAGTAGATCTCTATAATATCTCTATAGTATGATGTCTTTGTCTCCATAAGACCAATACTTAGGAGGGGAATAACTGCATCAAATGGAATTTATATTCTTAGTTTTTCATGAATCTCCATTTTGATTTCTACAGTGATTATGCTAGTTCATATTCCCACCAACAATATAGGAGGATGTTTTATTCCCTTGCAGCCTCATCATATTTACTATTTTTTTTTATTTCTAGAATGAAGAAATGGCCGTTCTTTGGGGATATGATAGAATATCATTTTTGTTCTGTAATGGCCTTGATTTTCAATATTTCTTTATTGGCTATTTGTATTTCTCCTTTTGTGAAGTATCTGTTCAATTTATTTGCTTATTGATTTTTGGCATTCTCTACCTTTATTTAGCTTATTGGAACATATCAGGAATACATTATGATCACATAAATCATTGGGAATTTGTACCTGTATATATTTTATTCTTATTTTTTTTCCATTGTCCTGCCCACCATACTCTCCCCTATATATGTAAACTTTGTTTCCATTTTTTTTTTGTTTTTACCATCAAATGTCTTCTTTCCCTTTTTTGCTTTCCCATGCACCCCTCCCTTTCACCTATCCCCTTGAACATTTTTTGGTGTTTTCAAGACGTGATTTCACTATGTATCCCAGGCTGGCCTCTGATTCAGGGGTTCTTCTGTCTCAGCCTGCTGAGTACAGCATTGTGTTATAGCAAAAGGGAATTGAAAGCACTTGAGAGACGCAGAACTTGGGTAAAGGAAAGAAGTTTATTCTCTAGAGAAGGTCAGCCAGGAGGGAAACGAGTCCTGCTCAGCTTGACTGACACCCTATTCCAGTTTTCCAAGAGTTTTTAAAGAAACGGAGAGGGTGACATCTTGATTTACAGTCACAGGTTCTACAGATCTGCTTGATGGGCTGTATCAGGGTCCAGTCACTTCCCATGGTTACGATAGTTACTTGTCAGGATAGGGGAAGTCTAGTAGATTAGTGAGTAGTGGAAGGAAGCTGGGCAGGGGGTCAGGAGATTACACTTTACTATACGCAGGTGTGCTGGGAGTTAACAGATCTTCTAAGTGAGGGTCACATAACATCCTGAAACAAGAGGAACCAGACTCTGTAGGATAAACAAGTGACTAACTAAATCAGAAGCTATTATAATTCACAATTCTATCTCTGTGACATATTGTGAGGGAGGGCTGGTGCCAGCTCGGGTCCCAGCTATTGCAATTAGGTTTTCTGTGGCGTTCCTGCAGTCAGTTTTCTCATGACAATAGGTTTGCACTACCATGCCTGGCCATGATATTAAATTCCCAATAAATGCTGAGCACAGAGCTTTGTGTTGGATGTGACTAGGCAGCATAAGAGCCTTCCCACTCCAACCCCAGCCCCTGACCTTTCATTTCATCATATCTGTTCTTCTTGTGTAATCATTTACTTGCTTCTCCTTATGCACCTTTTGCTTCCTGCCTCTTTCCTAATAGCTGGAAGAAAATTCCAACTAAGGTCACATGACCATTCCTGAAACAACAGATAGGTGAGGAGCTGAGGTTAGTCAGGCTGGGTCTTGTGTCCTGGCCAAGCAACTCTGGAGTAGAGTCAGCTACGTAGGATTCAAAGGAACTAAATATGTATCAAGAGTACACTCAAGGGATGTCAGTAACACATCTGAGGAACAGAGTTTGTTGGGCACAGACAATGGTATTCCATTGCCTCCTTCCCTGGCCACTCACCAAGTCAAAACACTTTTCATGTTTGGACCACCCTGACTCACTTTGTTTTCCCAAAGAACCTGCCCAGAGTGCGCGGCCACTGGCAGTTGCCCTGCTGGGAGAACTGATATTCCAGGCCCTAGAGACTAAGGATGAGAATATGGATCATACCATGAGGGCCATGTGGCAATTGGGGCTCTTCAGCATTATCAATGTAGAAGAGGATTGTCTCCACTCAGAGTCTCTATGTCCAGCTGTCACCCCCCCAATCCAAGACATCACCAATCCCTATGAGGATCCTCTGATCCCAGCACATTGTGGTCACTGGAAGTTGTGCATCTCCTTTTCCCTGGTGACAATGCATGAACACTGACAGATACAGATGAGGGCCCCTAGCTATGGCACTGATAACAGTCCTGGAGGACTGTTCATAAGTGTCCCTGTGAGTCATACCCAAGACTACATTATTTGCCATCTGTCCCCTTCCTCTGTTTTCCAAGACTCAATCCAGAGGTGACATAGGAGAAACACTAAGGTTGGCATTTGAGGTCCCCTGTAAGCCAGGCCCAGAGCCTAGAAGCCTCAGAGTTACATTTTGATTCCTCTTTAGCAGAGGAGACTCAGTATTCTCATCTTAAAAGTGGGAAGAACGATCTCAAAGTGAGAGAGGCTGCATTGGAGCACAGGGTTAGCTAGGAAAAGAACATGGAGGGGCCGGGCATTTAGCTCAGTGGTTCCAGTGTCTGCCTGGCAAACACAAGGTCCCATGTTTGATCCCCAGTACCACAAACCACAATGCCAGGAGTGCTGGGTTACACCTGTAATTCCAGCATTCAGGAGGCAGAGGCAGGATGACTGTTGAGAGTTCAAGTCCAGGACGGGCTACATAGTCAGTTCAGTACCAGCATGAACTATTAAGCAAGACCTTGTCTAAGAAAAAAAAATCCTTAAAAATAAAAAAAGAAAAGAAAATGGAAGTTGTTAAATCAGTGCTCATTTCCACTGGCGAGTTGTGAAAACAAAGACTGGACAGTCAAGTGTTCATTTCCAGTACTCCTGCAGCCTAGTAGTCACATAAGGAGCTTGGGCCCTTGGGACATAAACTGAAGTCAGGGACACGTGTGGGCTCTGACCGTGTGGGCCATGTGAAGAGGCCCTCAGCTCCTGTGGAGTCTTTCACTCTCGAGTTGTGTCATCTGTCTTATTGACCATGGTCTTTCCTTGACCTAGAAGCTTTCCTTTAGAAACATGGGGATATTCCCCTCATTAATGAACTGTGAGAGTCTCCTTGGAGGAGGAGAAGTGGGGAAAACAACCACTGACACAATGAAACTGACTAAAAGCTAGGGGCTAATGGCAAGTTTACTGGGCCGAAAGCAGATTCTTTTTTTTTGTTTGTTTGTTTTGAGACGGGGTCTCACTTTGTAACTCAGGCTGGCCCTGAGCTCACTATGTAGCCCAGGCAAGCCTCAAACTCATAGCAATCCTCCTGCCTCTGCCTCTCAAGTGCTGGGATTACAGGCATGAACCACCACGCCTGGCAAACAGATTCTTACAGCAGTAAAACAGAGTCACAAAGGCAAAAGGTCAAGCTTGAGAGAGCAGGAAGTGAAACCTCATTATTTGTGAAAAAAAGACAGCCACAGTTAAACATTACATCTGGAGGAGACAGCTCCATTCTTTAAGAAACATCTTAGTCTCAAGGAGTGTGTAACCAGGATAGCATGCAAATAGGTGCTTACCTAAGGAGTGGGAACTAACAGAAAGCAGAGCAAGGAAAGAACAAAGAGCACATCATGTCACCCTCAAGCACTGGTGCTCTGGGGGTCACTGGCATGTTTAGCCACATGCACCTTGAGTAACTTGGTTTTCTGGAAACTGAAGCTCAGTGCATAGTCATATGTTCCCAGTTCCATTCACAAACAAAATCTTTTATGTGTTTTATTAGTATATGATTGTGGTACATTGTGTTTACTTTATGTGGAATTGGAGAAGATACATAATACATTTTAATCCCTTTCTTTCATTCTCTTTCCCTTATTTATTCCTCTCATTCCCCCTGCACCCAGATCTTCATCTTTCTATTTTCACTGTTTTTGCAGTACTTAATATTTAAATTTCTTGCGCAGAGTGGCTACCATACATGGCACATCCTAACTCTTTCATCCCATCCCCATCCTCCCTTCACTTTTCCCCAATTGCTCCTCTTCCCCTTTCATAAAGGTCTATGCCCCTCCTTACTACCCCGTCTCTGTTCTTTTGGTTCAGATGTTGCCTACACTTGTGTCAAACTGCCTGGCTCAAAGCTCTTCTGTCCAGTCTACTGAACAGCTGGGATTACAGATCTGTGCCACTGTGCACAGGGGAGCAGGAGCTCTCAATTTTCGTGTGCAGCAGAGTCACCACTGGGAGGATAAATGTGGCAGATGTTGAGCCTCACTCCAGAATTGCTAACTTGGTGGAGCTGTGAATCACATTGTTAATGAGTCTGCAGGAAATGCCCACTGTACGGATCTTAAGACCACACTTTGAGAACCACTGTTGGGGAGCACAGTGAAAAGCCAGACTGCTTGGGTTCCAATCCAATCTCTGCCCCAGGCCTTTGCCTAGGTGGCCCTGAGCCAGTACCCTGACTTCTCTCTGCCTCAGTTGTCCCACCTCACAGGCAGCCAACCTCACAGGCATGCTGTGAGCATCTTGGAAGAGCTAAGTTTAGGCTTCTCAGGGACATCACTGTGAATTTTACTCTTACCACCTGCCTAGACTCCACTTATGTCTGTGATTCCTGAAGTGCTTTGACAATCAGGGCAGAGCTGTTTGACGGCCACATTTTAAGGACTGGTTTTCTTCATAATTCGGAGTGTCCAGGAAAGTATTACTCACTAGAGAACATTGCTGGTCATGGTGACTGTGGATATTTCAAAACTGGCCTTAGAATTCCAAGCAGTGAGAAGAATGTGGAGAACAGAAAGAGACCACTGTCCCCTTCTCCATGACAGTGAGCCTGAATGGGGCTAGGCCCTGCTGTGGTCCCTGGTCTGTACCCAAAGAGAGAGCCAGAATCAGGCTACAGGGTTCTGAGAGAAGCTCCATGCCCCTCCTGTAAGCCCCTCCTGATGGTGGAACTGAACAGGAAAATAGCTTCTTTGGTTAACTGGCAGCCAGAGGAGCAGCTCCCCTCCATCCTCCTCTTCTTTTATAGCCCTGAACGTTTTTTTTTAATAACAGGATTGTTTTGGTCTCCAGAAGAGCTGTATGAAAATGAGGCTATGTAAATATACTGAGACAGGTTAACCTTCTGACCAATTAACTTGCATTTGCTGGAATAAAAAAATTAATGTGATAAGACCCTGATGTGTATTCCCCACCTCTTATGTAACACCTTACTCAATATGTCACTCTATGTTCCTTCTGCCAAAGTATGGAGCATGTAATATAAGTGCCTCATATCGGT
Organism: Thryonomys swinderianus; assembly: GCA_004025085.1. Taxonomy (NCBI): domain Eukaryota; kingdom Metazoa; phylum Chordata; class Mammalia; order Rodentia; family Thryonomyidae; genus Thryonomys; species Thryonomys swinderianus. The sequence continues at coordinate 31,357 of PVIC010006087.1, read as the reverse complement.
AACTATCTCTCCTTTCCTAATTTAAGGAAACCTTGGCCTTTGCTTTATGGAAGCTGAGCACTTCAGAAGCTTTTCCATGCCGGTCTCAACCAGCAATAAACAGTTTGCCTCCAAGTCTCCTGAGTGTGTCTTCCATTCCCTTGGGTTGGTTCATTTACTTTCTGCTGCTTCAGTAGGGACTCGTGTTACTCACAACTGAGGAAAGTAAACACTGTCTGACACTCATTTGTCCATTCAGACTGTCACAACAGGAGACAGTCACCACCACTCGGGGCTGGCACAGAGCTGATCTACACCTTCCTTCCTGAGGACAGTGAGTGGTGGGCCTGGGAAGAGCTTGGAGGCTCCCAGGAGTGCACAGTCTGCAGCACAGACCACTGTCCCCTTCTCTGTACTGCAGTGGGGATCTCAGAGGCCACATGTTGATCAGAACCTATAGGTCTGACTTATAGCCACACAACTTATTGGCAGCTCCTGGATGACGTTATTCTACTTCACATAACACAGATCCTAGTGGGGGTTGGGTGAGTTTCTACCAAAGCTGTTCTACACCCATAGACTTGTCCTATGTTCACTTGAACTTAAATGAGGCAGGAATCTGGCCATGTGAGCCCTGCATCCTACCTGGACACATCCTGGGACAATCAGTAAAGCTGTCTCCCAGTGAGGCATGCAGTGCCTGTAAGGTTGGAACAAAACCACCTCTCAAGAGGTGATGGTGCCTCCTGTTTTTATTAAGCAGTCTTGGATGTTTTCATGGGTGGTTAAACTGAAGGGAAACTTCGGCTATGAGAACTTCAGGTTTTGTGCTCCTTTGAGAAGTTTTTAAAGCTTGTACTTTGGCCAGATGTGGTGATGCAGGCTTGCAATCCTGGGTGCTCAGGATATTGTGGCCTGAGGATCAAAACTTTGAGAACAGACCCATCCACTTAGTGACAGTCTCATCTTTAAAGAAAATTTAAAAAGTGTTCAAACAAAAATGTTCTTTTGATCAACCTTATATATAGTATTTAAAGGAAAAAAGAAACAGACAACAAGAAAATCCTTCTGTTTCCTGTGAACAGGATGTTGGCAGCAGAGGAAGACGGACAAGGAACCTCCAGATAGTCAGGATGCTCAGTGTCCCAAGGGAGGGAAGGCCATGCCACTGGTCCAAACCCAGGAGGCCCTGAGAGCCCAGGGGAGGAAATGAACCCTGGGTTCCTAGGGCAGGTGGGTGGACTCTCCACGGGAAATGACAGCCCATGATACCCAAGACTATGAGAAAGGTCCAGAGCTTCCAGGTCTGCTCCATGGATGTCCTGCTTCTCCATAGTGCACAGGCCTTAGCACCAGGAACTAGCATCCATTCCAGGCCCTGCTTAGCCCCACCTACAGAGCACTTTATGTGCCTCTATTTCCCTTTCTGAAAACCAAAAGCTTGGTCTTGGTACAGGCTTTGGAGCATTTCAGGCACAGGGTCCTTTTTCCCTGGTGATGAAAGTTGAAGGGCAAGAGATGAATTAATGAGGCAGTGAAGAGCTGAGCAGCTGTGGCTGAAGCCAGGCTGTCATGAGCCAGAGTACTCGTGGCTGTCCCTCTGGTCACTCTGCCCCATTAGCGTGGACCCTTCAAGCTTCCCTGGTCCAGAAAACAGGAAAGGAGGTGCAGGTCATTGAGAGATCAAGAGTGTAGGTCTGGGGCCGGAGGGTTAGCTCAGTGGTTCCGGCACCTGCCTCGCAAGCGCAAGGTCCTGAGTTCCATCCCCGGTAACCACATATAATGCTGGGCGTGGAGACTCACGCCCACCAACAATCAACACCGCATACCACAATGCCAGACATGGTGGTTCACGCCTGTAATCCCAGCACTCAGGAGGCAGAGACAGGAGGATTGCTGAGTTCGTGGCGGCTTGCCTGGGCACCATAGTGAGCTCAGGGCCAGCCTGAACTACAAAGCGAGACCCTGTCTCAAAAACAAAACAAAACAAAAAAAAGAGTGTGGGTCTGTAAATGTCAGCCTGGGTTCTGATCCAACCTAATATCTCTGAGCCTCAGTTTCCTTCTCTGAAAGATGAGGTTGATAATCTGCTTAGGAAGTTTTGTCAAGCTTCAGAGCACTGTTGTGTGTGACACTTCACAGGAGTCAGGGAAGTGGCAACTGAACATTAAGGGCAAAGCTGTATCTATGGATCTCTCACATGGACTCCACTGTCCCAGCAACCTGGGAGGTGATGACATTAATGCATTACATGGCCACAAAGCTGAGGTGCAGAGCAGGTAAGTTGGCACTGTTCAATTATCTGTCCTGTGTCTTCTGAGCATGATGAAGAAATCTGAGAGTTGCAAAGAAGATGCATTGCCTGGTGTTTCCACCCTGCTCTGTGCAGGGGGTAGGATGTCGGGCCCTGCATGGTTTTACCTCCAAACAGCTGTCCCATAATTCACAGATTTGCAATCTACACACAGACACACACACATGTAAGCACACACACACACACACACACTACATCATCCATCATCACTGTCATCCTTTGAGGGCCATGTTCATAGCAGAGTGAACAGAGGCTCAGAGAAGGTGTGTCACTATGCACAGCCACACTCTTCATCTGCAGAGTCCTTCCTGTCCTCCAGTGACATTTTTAATAAGTCAGTTCCGATCAGGACATTCAGAGAACCATGGTTATATCAGACTTGAATGTTTTATGCAATAGGAAACTAATCTCTAACGCAGGATTGTAATCATTATTAACAGAGAACCTAGTGTCTGGGGGATGGTCACTGGTATAGTCTGCTTGGCCTTCAGGAATCCATGCAATGTGGGTGCTATTGCCGGTCTTTTTGTGCTGATAGATGTCACTGACAGGCTCTGCACTGTGCTCTCTAGCTCAGCAAGGGCCGAATCATCATGAGGGAGGATTTGAGTGAATATGCAGCTTCTGCAGAGCTATAATGCCAGAGAATGCCATCAACCTTCCTCAAGTGCTCGCCGGGTAGGTAATATTTGCCATTGAGATTGGAGGAACCGCATCTGTCAAACCACCACCCTGTGGAAAAGGAGGAGTCAGATGATCAGAGCTGTTGAGTCTTTCAGGAGTCACCTGAATAGAGAGGTGGGTGGGGTCAAGTCACTTTCATCTCACCTGGGCCTCTAGGGGCAGTGAGGTCTCAGGTCACCCCTCCAGGATCCTCCTCACCTCTGTGCAGTCTCCAGACTCTTCTTTCTTTGTTGCTCCCTTGCTTATCTATTCCTATAATCCTTTTGATTCCCTCATGACTCCATGTTCCTCCCTAATGGGGTCTGATGGCTTCTGTCTCTCTCTCCATGGGAGTCTCTCCCTCTTGATGGTCTCTGGCTATGTCATGCTGTGTGCCTCTCTCTGCCAGAGGACACCTTTCTTTGCTGGTCATCTGTGTCTGGTCTCTGTTGCTCTGTTTCCCCCAGATCTCCTTCTCAGGCACCAAGACCTTGTCTAGTTGTAGCCAGGGACACACTTCTCTCCAGGACTCCTTCTATCTCCTCCGTCCAAGTGCAGCTCTGTCTCCACTGTTCTTCAGCCTCTGTCTCTCTGCCCCACCCATCCCTGTCTCTGTGCTTCAGATCTATCTTGTCTCTGTCCTTTCTGCTGTCTCTGACTCATCCCATTTCCTATTGTCTGACTTCTGTCCGAGCCTAGGAGAACTCCCAAGCCAGAGTTGGTGGGAGCTGTCTCTTGTCCTGTCCTCAATGCCAGGGGTAGGAAAAGCAGTGGCCTGAAGGAGAACATAGTGCCAATCAGGGAAGGTACAGCTGATCCTAACTCACCTCCAGACAGGGTCTGTGCACAATTGCAGGGGCAACGGTCGTGGTCTGCATCATAGGTGGTGAAGTAGTTGTGTTCCAAAATCAGGTCTTCCTCTATAGTTGTTACCCCACTGATCTTGTTCATAAAAATCCTGGAGGCCAAAGTGAGATTGAGATAAGTCCTGGGAGAGAATCAGGTTCAAACCCTGATGAGGAAGGGCCTCACTTAGGTGTTTTCTCCAGGCTAAATCTCCCTCCTATTGTCTTTGGAGGGGGAACCTCAGCCTGGGTGTGGTTCCTGGGTCATTTTTTCTCATATTGTCCTCTCCTGCTGTCTCTTAGGAACAAAGACCTACTCTGCTCATCTCCTTGAATGGCTCACCACTGCAGAGGGCTCACAGTGACCACAATAGAGAGAACAGCTGAGAGGTTTTGAGTCTCTATCACAGGGCAGAGATAACTCATTCTCATGAAAGTCTCCTGACACCTTTTCCACATGAGAAGATGGGAGTATGACAGCCTGAGAACCTGCTCAATGTCTCAAGACCAAGGAAGATCAGAGGCAGGTTCCTGCTCAGTGTGGCTTCATAGGGACCCACAGTGGTTTCTTCAGCTGCTCCCCATCCTGCACTCTGGCCCTGTCACAACCCATGGTGTTCATTTACATTCTCCTTTGAGCTTCTTCAGACCAGAATCAAAACTGTGCTGAAAGTGTACCTGAACAGTTAGTCAAGTATGTGTGGGGGTCCTGGTTGTGATTTTGAGTCCTCACAGATCACAGGCCCCACTATGGATCCCATGGGGCAGGGGCTGACAGCTCTGAGCACCCCTAGGTATCCATTAATGCCCATAGAGAGAAATCATATTGATAACAGTGATTAGGAATCCATGAATACTCTCTAGAGCAACCCTAGCCATGCAGATCTCTTTAGGACACTGTGGCAAACAAGTTCCAGAGCTGAGGGTGGCAAGTTTAAGGACATGGGGGCTTCATGGCTGGTCCTATAGGGACATCCCTCCCCAGCTGCTCACTGTGCACATTTACTCTGGCTTCTCTGAGGGATACATCTGCCCTGGGTGATCCTTGGCAATGGAGGATGGGTCCCAAGGTTCTGTGTCTCTTACCCCTCTCTCCTTGGCCCTTACATTCTCTAAGATTTCAGTTTCCCAGGGTTTTTTGAGTGAGTGTGCACTCTTTATGACCCACCAGCCCTTGCAAGACTCTCAGTTTAGAGATACAGGTGCAGCATCTGGAGGGCAAGTCCGGCTTTTTTACAGAATCTACCATCTTTTGGAGTGCTCTTCCTGTCTGCTCTGTGTGACCAGAGTCCACTCAGGACAATCATCACTTCATCTCAGAGTTGTCCCTGAGTGTGGACTGTCTCCAGTTTCTCTATAACTTCTTCTTTGACAACTACTGTTCCCAGTGTGGTCTAGGGTGACTGGACATGCTAAACTTCACCCATTCACACACACACTCTCTCTGTCTGTCTCTCTGTCTCTGTCTCTGTCTCTGTTTCTCTCTCTCTCTCTCTCTCTCTCACACACACACACACACACACACTCATCAGGAACTCTGACTGAGACTCACAGCTGATTCTTCTCCAAAGGACCAGACCATCACTTGCAGGCTCAGGACGGGCACCCTGGAGCTAGGGGCCTCTATGTGGCTCAGAAAAGAAGCCAAAGGAGCCCATGCAGTTCACCTATGAGAGCACAACCAGAACTTCTAATTTAACACACATGCATATGTTTGCCTAGTGATGTATGTAATGGAGATTTAATCTTTGAGACAGAAATGCCATGTTTCTATCTTTCGATAAATCATTTGTATTTCTGACTTCTATTTACCATTTCACACAGTCTAGGTGCCTTGCCATAGCTTATTTTGCTAACGGCAGGCAGTGTGTTCATGCTGTCTGAGTAACATCTCATTCAAGCCCCAGCCTAAGGCACCTACTATATGGTTAAAAAGGAGAGAATAGCTTGGGTTACAAAGGAAAAACAGGTGGCATTAAGATTTCAGCCTGTGCTCCAGTGCTCAGTGACTCATGTAGGTACCCACAGTAGTTTGGGTCCTCACAGGACAGCTGTGAAAAGCGTGGGCTCTAGCCCAGTCCAGCCTGGCCCAGCCCTGGGTGCACACTCAGCCCTACATGTGGCACTTAGGAGTCAGTGGATCTAGTCCTGTGTGTCCCCTAAGGAGGACTTTCAGAAGTTTCTCCCTGCAGGAAGCAGAACAGTCATTAAGAAGAGGGGGTGTGGGGACATGTCCCTGTGAAGTCCTCACAGTGGCATCAAACATCAGTGGAATGGGACAGTCATTCAGAGATTCCTTAGGATGCAGTGACCTCCCCATCACTTGGGCATCCCGGGCAGCAGAAGACCTCACTAAGGAGGGAATTCTGGCATCATGTGAGGACACAGATGCCAAGTAATTATCTCCCAGCCAGTGCATGTAGTTCTGCAGGTCCATCTGTACTGGTTCAAAGTCAATCACATTACAAACTTATCAGGATCACAGAGTTTTTCAGACTTGCAACAGCATAATGTAGAGGTAGATTGAGTTGGGCACAGAGAGACTGGAGTTCAAGTCCAGGCTATCTAAACTGTCACTTTACAGAGATGACATAAGTTCCATGCTTTAGTTCTCATTTTAGTAAACTAGACACAGGAATTCCCACCTCAGGATCCATGGGAAGAGTTAAATGAGTGTGTGGAACACAGTATGTGCTGAGGCAATGCTCATTCCTTTCTCTAAACATTATCAAGGACCACACTAAGGAAGTAGTCGGGAAATGTGAAGATTTTGCAGTATCCTCATAGACAAGTCCATTCTGCTTCACAAGCACTGAGCTTTAGATCAGTGTGCACTTGATTTATTCACTGAGAGTCATAAAGGTTGTATGTCTACTGCCTCCAGTCCCTGGGACATAGCCACCTCACCTGAGAGCACTGCACAGATTTAAAAAGACATTTCTTTTCTCTGGATCTCTCTAAATGACATATTTGGGGTGAATGCCTTTGAAAGTTCCTTTCCTGTGCAGTAACTTCCTTTGCTCCCCACTCTATGGTCAGCACATGTTAAGTGCTAACCAGTTGGTTCCAAGTACCGTTAAGTGCTAACCAGCTGGTTTCAAGTACTGCAACATGTTATCCAAATAAGGACAGATGGTAGAAAGAGAGGCTCACTTTTGGTAAAGCACTAGCATGGGACCTGGAGTACCCACCAGGGCTCCCAATCCACTCATCCACAAGCCCACCTGTAAAACTGTTTCTCGCTGGCCAGCTGGAAGATCTGAAAGTTTGCAGAGAATGTTTTATTGTTCCACTCTTCCATCTCTATGCGCAATGAATACTCTTTGCTATTGGTGAGCTGGTGCACCACCTCGTTGCCAAGCCAGTACTCTCCAGCTGGGTCTCCAAAGCCCTATGGGACGGGGGATAGGGTAGACTGAGAGCTCAGGAAATAAGCTAGGTCCGTGGGCAAGAAACTAGGTTGGGTGAGCTTTCAGGTTGGTCATAACAAACTACTGTTCCTAAATAGTCTTGGTTGGGAGGCCACAGATCAGAGGAGAAGCAGTAACACATTTAAATCCATAAGAAATAATTAAAATTCTCATTCTCTAAAGTTGAGAAACAGATAGAATTACTCTTTGGCTTTATAATGATAATAGCAGCTACCTGTGAGGGGGTGTTGGCTGAAGAGGGGCATGAAGAGGGTTCTGGAGTGATGAAGGGTATATGGCTAGGTCTGAGTAACATGAGTTAACAAATAGGTTAAATTGCTGCACAATTACCTGCATGAGTGTTAAACAATATAAAAATATTTAAAATCATATGAACAGGTAGAGTGTCTTATTGCCAGTGTCCGGAAGCAAGAAACCAAATCATTGGCCCGAATAAGGATTTAGGACACAGGACAGGGCAGATCAAAGCACTGTACATTTGTGCAGTGAGGGCCCAGTTACCAGCTAAGGTTAATGAGGGATTTAGCTTAGTGGTTCTAGTGACCGCCTTGCAACTGCAATGTACTAAGTTCATTCTCCATCACCAACCAACGAACAAAAAAATATGTTGGCTAAGAGTGGACATCCTGCTTTATTTTCTTTTTGTATTTTTTCATATGAACAACTTGATTTTTCTTTGCTATGGTTATGAATTTTTAAAAGGAATTCAGTCAGTTCAAAAACACCCAGGATTTAATTTGATATTTATGTTTACGTGTTTATGAAGCAGCAAGCAGACACACAAAATCATGTTGTTATATTTTCATGGGAGTAACTTTTCTTGTTTTTTTTTTTTTTTTTAACCTCTGGAAAATATTGAGAGTTTTCATGCCAAACTGCAAAATGTTCTATAAAAAATTTAATTAGAAGAATTGGAAGACAACAAAGTAGTGTATTGCACCGTGTGAATTGTATGTGATCTTTCAACCAGTGATTTCATATCACTGAATTTGTCCTGTAGATGTGGTCACCAGTGTATAATGTGAGGAAGAAATTCATTTAAACAAAATAACAAGGAATGTGAGTGATATTTCTCTTTAGTATTTCCTATGTAAACTTAAAAATAATAAAGTTGGCAATATACATCTTTTCAAAATATTGAAATGAAAGTTAAAATTTCATTGCTATGGTAAAGGGTCCTCAGAATTGTGTGGACACTGGGAAAAATCTGCTTGAGTGTATGTGGTTTAGGGGACTGGTTTGTTTTTCTGGAAAATGTGAGGACAAACCAGCTCTGCACCCACCAGAAACACCCCATTATAAGCACCAGGATTCTGGGTTCAAAGCCCCATCCCAGGGCAGCACTATCACCTGCTTATACTCTTGCCAGCTCCGCTGGAAATCCACCGTGCCATCCACACAGCGCTGGATGACAGTCCAGGCAGTTCCATTGGTGTCCATCACACAGAACACCTGGGGAGAGAAGGAGCAGCTGGAATCCTGGACATGGCCAGAACAAGGCCCAGGGCAGCACAAGGGTGACTTGGCTGGTGTGCTCCCAACCCCCACCCAAAAGATCAAAAGTGGTTGTGGGCATCAGAAAGCCTCAAGCTCCATTGCCCCTCTATTCGATCACTAAGTGTAGGCCAGTGATATTCTCTCAAAGCTGCCTCCTCTTCACTTGCAAAATGAGGATGTTCATACCATAACCTCTTTGTGCTTCAGTTTCTCTTGTTTCAAATGACATTATTGTGAGCATTCCGTGTCTTGGGTCATGTGAATGTTTAGAAGAGAGCCCAATATATAACAGGAGAGAAGTGAATGGAGTCTTTTTAATCCTTAATATGTTGTGCTGATGGAAGGTTTAAATGATGAGGGGGTGAAAACAGCTCAGCCATCATGTAGATTTAACAAATTATAATACTGCCTTTGATTAGTGCAGAATAGATTGCTGAGGACTTACTATGTTCCAGGCTCTGTTTAAAGTACTAGGGATGCACTCCTTTGAACCCTTCATTCAAAGTAAATTTAAACATGGTGGCATCCTCACAGGCCAAATTCACTAAAGTCTTGCATGGAGGAGAACCTTGACTCCTATGTTTAACTGGAGATACACGTTTGGCCTGAGTCCCTGGAACTGGAGAGTTTACTTGTTCTATCAGTAAGCATAACCTTAAGTAACATAAGTTCTCTCCTGCTACTCCAATGAGAAGTCTCTACGGAAGGAAGTACTTCTCCTCTGAGATCTTCTGCACATTGTCCCACATTCTGAGCCCAGCTGGGTGCTCCAGAAGTTAGAAAACCTCCTTTTCATTGGTATTCAGATGCTGGACAAAGTCTGGTGCCAGGTTGGTCTGTGTGGAATGCCCTTGGTTCAGTACCTATGGATAAATTCTCACACACCATGTCAGGAGTCTCTTACCCTTTTGGGCTCTATCACATTGTGGACCAAGATGGTGTAGACGTTGTTCTCATTGAACCCCACCTTGTGAATGTCCTCACAATCCTGGAATTTTAACAGAGGTGCACCTGTGGAGGCAGCAATGGGATAAAGCCAAAGTCAGCTGGAGATGAACCAGGAGAGGAGGAGGGCACAGGAAGTGCTTGCCTCCCTCCTGTGTGCAGGTCTTGGGTTGCCAGGGTCAGGGATGGGGAGAGGAGCCAGACGTGGCAAGGTTTCCTAGAGGAGTTGATAGGGAACTGGGTCCCAAGCAGGAGCTCCTTGGTAGAGAAGAGGTGGTTTCTGGGCAGAGGGAATGGCAGAGTAAAGGCTTCAAGTTGGGTGATTGGTTGTAAGGAGGGTGCCTGGTCTGGGCCTGACTCCCACCACAAGAGTGCAGCCTCAGCAAAAGGGCTCTGGCTGCTCAGGATTGGATGCAGCAGACACAGAGTGGGCCAGGAAGAAAGATGGCAGAAAGGAGGCTGCTCCGTCAGAGCCAGTGAGCCCTGCCTATCACACACAAGAGGCCCAACTGCCTTGTCAAAGGAGAGCATTGTGGTGAGACTGGGAAGGAAGAGCCTGAGCCTCAAAGAAGGAAGGTATGAGAGGAGGAGCAAGCAATTCAGAGAGGGTAACAGGAGGGAGTCCTCATTCCAGTAGATGCTTCCCATTATGCAGACCAGGCAGCTGATGGCTGAGGGTGTGGGCTCTCAGCAGGTGGGACACAGTCACTCCTTCTTGGGCCTTGAATATAGTGCTTAGGGCTCCCACTTTGGCTGACTCTGCTGGCAGCATGAAGCCCAGGGCTCTCATTCTGACTAGTCTGGGAGCTGCCTTATTGTCACCAAGGGCCCTTGCTTCTCTCTTCTGGAACTTGCTTCACACCTCAGAAGTGCACTGATTTAATGTCTAAACCTCCTGGATTCAAGGGTCTCTGGGAAAGTGATTGATGACAGATACACTGTATGGATTTTAAAGCCTCCGTCTAGTTCATTTAGCAGGACCCAGTTAGAGATGTGGGGTAGTATTCCATCAGAAGCCAAATGGTGCACAAGCCAGGAACAAGATGGGGCTAAACTTTCAGAAGGATGGGTCTCAATTCCAAAGAAAATCTAGGAGATTACCACAGCATAGACTGGCATTTTGGGCCAGGCACCTGGGTTTTGGCTTCCACATCCTCCATATAAGGTACCTCTCAGAATGGGAATTATGTGCCCACACTACTAAGGTGAGAACCAGGGCCTGTATCCATCTTGATGTGGGCATTACCCATACAAGATTTCCCAGCACCTCTCAGCAGCCTTCAGCTTCCCATGGCTCAGGGGTTTAGTCTAGATGAGCACAGGGAGGCACTGGGATTGAAGTGAGCTGGGACACACCACAGTTTGCCAGCAAGGTGAAGGCTCAGCTAGGACCTACCCTGAGAATTCCTGCCACTTGTGGGGCTCCATGCACTGAGAATTTCCTTAGGCAACAACATTATCAATAACAACAACAGTAGCAGCAAGAAATTGTAATAATCACAAGTGTTGTGCTGAAAGGTTCTTTGGTGCCCATTTCAGTTTAGGAAAATAATTAGGAGTGAAGGTAGAACATCAAAATAGTGTGGACTGTGTACCAAACACGGTGTGAACCCTGCCTGGACTCCCTGCAAGACCATGGGTGGGAAATCTATTCACATCTCCCCCTTTGGGCCCAAGTTACCCTGCTGAGCCCCTTTGTGTCCATGGCCTTATGCCATCTTCCATATAAGAGCTCTGTGAGATTTTCATCTCCATTTCACAGGTGAGGAAAGCTGAGGGTCTGAGAAATTAAAGGAGAGGCAAAGTCTCATTGCTTTGCAAGTGATGGAGCCAGATAGGGATACAATTCGGCTGAGAGGCCACGCTCTACCTGACCCTTTGCTTTTCACCAGAGGACTAAAATTTCACAGGGGTGACAAGCACCTCCTGAGCATTCTTCTTGGGTGACAGTAGAAGGTGTTTGACAAATGGTGCCAACAGTGACATGTGCAGACAGCCTCTGCTTCCCTACAGGTGAACAGAATGGCAGCCACACTGCAGACCATGTTAGCCCAGAGCACACAAGGAAAAGGGCTTTTGGCTTGGGCTTGGGCTGAGCCACAGATACCACTTACTGGTTATTTCTGTGCCTCACAGCCCCAGCCACACACAGGCCCTCAGTAGGTTCTGGTCACTCAACGTCTCACAAATCTTCAGGAGGTGTCTAACTCTTCCTTGGGGCTGCTCGACTTAGGATAGAGCCTCAGTTGGGTGCTCTGGCCAAAGTCCCTACCAGTGCGGTGCCTGAGATCCCATCACTGGTGCTGAACTCCAAGTGCTTAAAGGTTTCCTTGGCTTCCCATAATAAACCAGTAGCAATAGGAGCCCCTCTTTGGCTTCCCTCTTACCTATCATTGTCCACTCCCTAAAAGGAGGCCCCTCCTGTCCCACTGGAGCCCCTCTCAGTTCTCACATTAAAGATCCCCCCTCCTTACCATGGCCCCGAGGCCAGCTGTGTTGTGGGAGCTTTGGGAACACAGCTAGGAGAGCATCTGACACTCAGCAGGCACTTTACAGAGAAGAGTTTCCTCTCCCCCTCTGAGTCCCACAGAAGGGTTGTGGGTTTTGTTGTCATTGTTTGTATTCTTTTTTTTTTTTTTTTGAGACAGGGTCTCGCTTTGTAGTTCAGTCTGGCTCTGAGCTCACTATGTAGCCTAGGCAAGCCTCGAACTCAGCAATCCTCCTGTCTCTGCCTCCCGAGTGCTGGGATTACAGGCGTGAGCCATCACGCCCGGCGTCATTGTTTTTATTCTTGTTGTTTTGTTTGGTTTGCAAGAGCCAGGCCAGCCTGTGCACTGCTGGATCCCTCAAACTCAGCACTGGGCCCGGCTCCCCCTATACATGTAATCAACTTTGTTTAGTGAGTGACTGAAGCTGGAATCAGGACGCCTTGGCCCTAAGTGGACTTCACAAGGAGCAAGCAGTGAGTGCTGAGGGGCAGGGTTTCTCCAGTTGTGCTGGGAGGTCGCTGGCTTCCCTGTGGTCCTCTTGGGCTGTAGGGTGGAGTGTTAACAGAAGAGAAGTCTTTGGGGTGTAACGAGTACCATGTCCTCATTCTATGGGGAAACTGATACGTAAATATTCTTCAGGGAAGCTCAAATAAGTGGGTCTCAGGTGATTGCTAAAAGCCAAATGTGTCAATCTGGGTGGCTCCCTTGCTTGTTAACACCACTTCTTTATTGAAGAGGTGGGGAAACTGAGTCCGGGATTGGGCCAGTTCACGGGAGACCCAAGCACAGTGGAATCAGGAGGCACAGTCTAGACTGGCACCTCTGAGGACCACTGTTGTCACTACTACTATTACTACTTCTTGTTATTTCTGTTGTCTAAATTGCCAGGAAGGTACACTCTCTCCTGAATGGATCCCAGCCTGAAGTGACCACAGAGGCTGAATAATGTGCCCCACCCTAGATTCACTACTTGCTCACCTGGGCCTTTGTGCATCAGGTGAAAGAGCTCTCCCAGCTTCTCCAGAAGCTGGTGCTGATTTTGATGCCTGATGTTTAAGGTGCTGCTGGCAACTTGCAAGCTGTCCTGGATGCCGGTGAGGATGGTTTTGTAGTAGTCCAGCAGCTGCCTCAGCCACTCCTTTAATTTGTGGAGGCCATTCAATAAGATCTCCTGCTGTGCATTTGCATTGAACATTGAAGGATTCGAGTAACTGTACAGAAGCATAAATGGGGTGAGCCCACTGTCCATCACTCACTGATACCCAGAACTGGAGACCCACAGGTGTAGAGCACCCTGTTTGGGGTCTCACATTCTGCAACTCCTGTTCATAGTAGGAATGGATTGAGCAAAGGAATGATATGGCCTGGAGATCAGTGCAGGGCGGAGGCCCCCTGGTTCTGACAGCAACACCCAAGTAGTCAGTCTGGCTCCAGTAAACCCATGGCAGAGGAATAAGGCTGGGAGAGGGACATCTCATTCCCACTTGCAAATCTATAAGGACAAATAAAATGTAGAAGGATAATTGCATGGTGTATATATTATATCTCAATAAAACTGTTAGCATTTATTAAATAAAGAGAAGCAGAAGGACAGTAAAAGGTATCCAGAGACCCAGGATCATGCTCATTTTCTGTTTTCATTCAGGGCTAGGGAATGTACCCTGAGCCCCCCTGGACCTCAGCTCAGCTCCAGCCCAGCCATTTTGTCAGGGCTCTTCCCAGTTCTTCTGGACTTTGATCGTGGGTATGGTCTATCCAGAGCTGGTCCAGTTTCAGACCCAGCACCAGACACAGGTGCAGCCTGGGTTCTGAGCCACAGTCCTTGTGGTTTGACCACTGCCCCACAGGGAACGGTAAGCAGCACTCACTTGAGGTTGCGATACCTGCTTTTCAGTACATCATGCAGTTTCTTCATGTGCTGCTCCTGCTCGTCAATTTTAAATAAAATTTTCTCCATCATGTCCTTCATGGGTAACAATTGGTTGAGGACCTGTACCAGGTAATGGGAGGGTGGGAGCTCTGTGAGCCCTGCAGAAGCCTCCACCAGCACCCCCCAGAACTGCCACTCCTGACAGTTTCTGACCTGAAGCCATGTCTAAATCGGCCATCCCTGAGGTCACTGACCTCACCCTCACATTTGGGTCCTACTGGTCTGCTTCCTGTACTCACCCTCCTCCATCTCATGACAGTTCTACTCCCGCTGCTCTCAGCCTCAGGGGGATCATCATCGGCACTACATGCTATGTTAGCAATGCCAAATGGCCCTTGACTATTTGCAAATGATCCCTTCCAAATGGTCCCTGACCATTTTCTTGCATGGCCCACACTGTGGTCATCCTCTAATGTCTCTTAACAAGTGTAAGGTGATGACCTCCTCACAGAGCTCCCTGGCCCAACCTTGTCTTCCACAGTCCATCCCATACTCAGCAGCCTTTCCAAATGTGCTGCCTCGGCTCACAATCCCCCTGTTGGCCAACCTTCATCACCTTTGCCTGTGAAACCCACAACTTAGTTCACTTCTATCACCGCTATGACTCTGTCAGCCACACACCCCTGTCAGTCCAGCACTCTTGTGTTCATAGGTGCCTGGAGCAGCCAGTGGGGAGCACCCACCTTTCCTTCAAACATTATGTAGGTCCATCTGCCCAGCAGTTTGATCTCACTTCTGGCCTTGTCTGTCTGTCAGACAGGGTTGGACTCTGCTCCCCAAGGGCCCTGGGATCATCCTTCATCTCACTGACAGGGCTGCTCTTTTCCATCAGCCAGGGAGCAGATGAGCTGAGCCTTAGTCTTGGAGCCTGAAGAAGAGAAGGAGCTCTTCTTCCTTCCCTCTGTCCTCCCTCCATGGCCAATTCTTTTCTGCTCTTGCTGGCTCAGGCCACCATCCCCATCCTGTCCTCTTGCTCTCTCCCTTATTCTCCCTCTCAGGGACTTCAGAGAGGCCCCACAGATTGCCTCTCAGCTTTCTTGGAAAATCAGAGGTGGTGAGCTGGGCTGAGGCCAGGCTGTGGCTGCTGTCTCCTTCTTCCTCTCCTCTCCTTGGTCTCATGCATACACTCCTGACCCGGGATCTTCTGACAGTGACTTTATGGGTCACTTATCCTTGTGACCCCACAGTGCACCTGGAAGTTCTGGGGTTGATTAGAGCAGGGCTTTCCTCCAAGTGGGTCCTGGATTCAGCACCACATGGGAGCTGGTTAGAAATGCAAATTCTCAGGCCACTGGACACTTTTATGGCTCAGATGCTTAGGCAGCCCAGCAGTGTTCCCTCAACAGCTTCCAGCTGCCTCTAAGTTCAGTGCCAGTGTGAGAACCCTGGGGACGGTGACTTCAGGGACCCAGAGCGTCTTCAGGGTATTTCCCCTCAGATCCCAGCTCCTTCCTCATAAGTTCCAGTCACCCCAATGCACAGATGTGCTCTCCCAGGTGCCACCTGAAATAACCCACAGCTCTGCCAGCATCCTCTACAGTTTCTTTGCTTCCTGCAGCACCAAACTCCATTTTCTTATCTTCACACCTGCCTACCCTTAAACAAAGTAATATGTAATTCTGTTGCATTTGATGCAGACACAAAAACTTTAAAAACTAACCAGTCAATAGAAATCACAAATATTTTCATACCAAGACAAGTTATTCACAGTGTCTTCAGATTTACTTTCTTAATCACTGTGACTTTGGAATTATGGACTTTTTTTTTTTTTTTTGAGACAGGGTCTCGCTTTGTAGTTCAGGCTGGCCCTGAGCTCACTATGTAGCCCAGGCAAACCTCGAACTCAGCAATCCTCCTGCCTCTGCCTCCCCAGTGCTGGGATTACAGGTGTGAGCCACCACGCCCAGCACTGTGGTATGTGGGTACTGATTGCTGGTGGGCGTGAGTCACCACGCCCAACATTGTATGTGATTACCAGGATTGAACTCAGGGCATTGCACTTGCGAGGCAGGTGCTGGAACCACTGAGCTAAATCTCTAGCCCTGGAATTATGGACATTTTTAAACCAACCATTAAACAGTGCCACAGATCCATCTTAGATTGGTCATTTCATATTTTGCTTGCATTTGCAGTTTCATTTTGCTTTCTTGTGTCTTTCTTTTATGGATTACTTAGGTGAATGAATCCATGAGGTTCTGTAGGTACCAGATATTGAAGTATTCAAGGCCTCAAAGCTCAAGCAGTTCCTGGGACTACCCTGCCCTGTTCCCAGACTGTGCCATCTCAGCTGCACTCCTAGAATTTGCCCCTAGATATGCCACTGTCATAGGAATCATAATTGCATTAGCTGGCACCTTCCAAAAATGTGACAAAAATGGAGGATTACCTTAGTCAAACGTTGTTAGCAATTATTAGTACCCTTTCCCCTCCCTCTGTTTTATAAAGCTCTTTGTTTTACCTTGTGGAGCTTTGTTCCCTTGACTGCTTTATTTTTTTAATGTAAACCAACACTTTCTTAGAATCTGGTTCTTGCCTTCACTTCTGGTATGTAATTTTCTTTTTCTTTCTCTCTCTCTCTCTTTTTTTTTTTTACAGTTTTATAGAACTCAGTTTATTTATTTTTTATTTGAAACTTTATTGGTACATTATATATACACATAATGATAGCACACAATATTGAGAATTTGTACCAATATATGACATAATTTAATTCTCATTTTTCCCCTTCCTCATCCACCCTACCACACCTTACCCCTATATACATAAGCTTTGTTTTCCCCCTTTTTAAATTACCATTAAAATACATCTGGAACACAAGAACTTAGAATGGAAAAAACAATTCTAGGCCATAATGACATGGCAGGGGGTATCACAATCCCTAATTTGAAACTATACTACAAAGCCACTCTGATAAAAATGGTGTGGTGCTGGCAGAGTAACAGACCCAAGGACCAATGGAATAAATGAGAAGATTCAGAATCTTCAGATACACTATGCCACTTCATCTTTGACAAAAGAGTCAAATATCTTAAATGAAATAAAGATAGCCTTTTTAATAAATGGGCTTGAAAACTGGGCTTTAACTTGCCAAAGACTAAATCTAGATTTATCTCTTTCACCATTTACTAAATTAAAATCCAAGTGGATTAGAGACCTAAACATTAAAACAGGAACAGTAAACCTTCTGAAAAACAGGTTAGGTAGAACTCTTGGAGACATTGGCTTAGGGAAATACTTCATGAACAAAACCTCTATAGCACAAGAACTAGCAGAAGAAATCAACAAATGGGATCTCATCCTATTAACAAGCTTCTGCACAGCAAAAGAAACCACTGGCAGAGTGAAAAGACAACCAAGAAATTGGGAGAAAAATTTTATCAGTGGTTTCTCAGATAAAGGGCTACTATCTAGACTATACAAAGAGATTTAAAACAATCAGTTCCCCCAAATTCAAGACCCAATTCAAAAGTAGGCATCTGAAATAAAGTGACACTTTTCAGAAGAAGAAGTAAAACCAGCTAAGAAACATATGAAGAAATGTTCAACATCACTAGTCATTCGAGGGACACAGATGAAAACAATGCTGAGATTGCATCTCACCCCACAAAGAATGGCTGCTATTCTGCTATGTAATTTAACCCCCACTTGTTAGCAAAGATGACTCACCTGATCCTTCCCCTACTCCTCTGTTAGAATCACCAGTTGTCCACAAGGGACGTACTGTAACCATGATAACTAACTAAACCTTTATACAGTCCAGCTAGTGAACTTGAAGGTATGCAAGTAAAATGTGTGATACTCCTCCCTGTTATCTATAAACCTTGCTGGAAAACTGAAACGAGCAGTCAGGCCAACTGAAAGGGAATTATTTCCCTTGTGGCTGAAACTTGCTACCAACTAAAGTTTTGTTTGTTATCCAGAATCCATGTCTCTCTGATACTTCCAAGTTTCCTTTGCTGCAACATCACCACCGTGCCCTGTACAGAAAGGTTTCCACTAAGTATCTCAAGCACAGAGCATCCAACATGGACCTCTGATCCCTACACCCCCACAGCCCTGCCCATGAAGATCCAAGCTGCCTTCCCCTCTCAGTCAATAACTCCAACTGGTTCTGAAGCCCAAACTTGGCCCTTAACCTTGACATCACATTTTTTCAACTACCATATTCGGCCCACTATTAATTTGGCTGGCTGTTATGCCAACGTGAATGTGGAGGTGTTAACTAAATTCCTCAACTCCTCAGGCTGCCTCTTGTTACCCTTCCCCTTCTAACACGGTCTTCAGAGAATCTAGTATACATGATCCTGGGCCACCAGCCAGGCCAGTGTAAACAGCTCTTAATTCTGGGCTCTGGCTTTTCCATGAGGCAGGAACCTACTAGAACCTGGATGGAAAGGCAGGCTCCAAGGCTGTGAGCTTCTGCCTCAGGTAGGTAATAGGAAATTGTTCTTTGAATTCAGATACTCCAGGCAGCTCCCCTGAGGTGGCCCTTCAGAAAACCAGAAGTCTTGCCCATGGTCACTACATGCCAGGCTAGAGTCCAAGAATTCTTGGTTCAAGGGTTTGCCCAGGTCTGTGAGCTGGGCTGGGGCTCAGTGTAACCGGAAAACATGTTGAGGAACCAGAGATCCCTAAGCACCCTCATGGGTCTCCCGCTGCACCTCAGGCTGCAAGCAGCCAGGAGGGACAGTGGTGCCACATCTAGACTCTGTCCTACAATTTGCTCTGGCCACCCATCACCAAGGGTCCTGGGAAGAGAGGTGGGCAAGGGTGAACTGGGGCTTGGAGGGCTGCAGGGTGGGGACGGGTACTTCCCAGGGATCAGGCATGGGCAGAAAAAAGGGGAAAGATCTGTTTGGAGCAATCAGCCTAGGTGGGGCCAACTGTCTTTCAGGTTCCTATCTCACTGCAGGACTGGAACCATCCTTTCTCTCTAACCCTTTTGAGCTGCCACATTCTTAGTCCCAATATGCAGAATGGAGCACAGCCTTCTAACCCCCTTCCAGCCAGCAGAAATGTTCAGTTTGATCCCTGGACTATTCTGCCCTTGTTCCTGGATTTGAGTTCTGCCTCAGCTGTACTCTACTTATGGCTTTGGTAGCTTCCCATTTCTCTCTGAGCCTCATTTTACAAGTCAGTGGCATGGGACAGTAAGCTTTCTCTGTGTGGGACAGGGCACTTGAAAAAGTCCTTAAAGAAAGGAAGGGGGATTGGACAGAAAGGGTCTCAGGCAGAGGGATGTTGACCCATAATCCATGCTGATCTCTGGATGGGCAAATTATGAGGTTACTGAAGCCTGGCTCACTCTGGCATTATTTGTACAAAATGAACATTGACAAACTAATAAACATCTGTGGCCTAGCCACCCAAAGGGTACAATTCAATAGTGAACACAAAGACACCATTCCCTCACACAGCAACAGGGACAAATCTCAGTTACACCACACAGAGTAAAATAAATCAGACTCAGAGGGCTACATTTTGCAGGATTGCATTTTAGAGACTTTCTGGGAGAGCTGGAATCTGTGATTGCAAGGACTGAAGTCTAGGAGTGGGGATGACTGCAGAGGGACAGAGGAGAACTTCATGGAGTTTGGGCAATGTCTTACGTCACGCTTGTGATGGTAACAGCAGTGTGTATGTATGTCTCAGCACTATTAAGGAAATGTCTGAATTTGAGCCTGTGCAGATTATACCTTAAGAAGTAAAAAGCTCAACAACTTGGAATTCTAGAAAATTTCCCCCAAACAAATACAATGTTCTTAGCATTAGCTTCACTTGTGTATTCTTCAGGATAAAAAATGTTTTTGTCTTTCTGAGCAGGGTAACACTATGTAGATCAGACTGGTCCTAAACTCACTATGTAACTCAGGATGGATTTGAACTCATGGTGATCCTCTTGTCTCAGCTTCTTCCCAGTGGTGGGATTATAGGCATATGCCACTATGTTCAGCAAGAACTCTTTCTTGAGGACCTGTTATGTTCTTGGCTCTGTACTACAGAATCAGCAATGAAAAACTGCAGAGATTTTCTATTTCTAGAACCTTTCTACTAAATAAAGAATTTAGGTTGCAATAGTGATAAGTGAAGAACATAAACCAGGATAATGGGGCCCAAGTTGAGCCTGGTGTAGAGAAGCCTCACTCAAGAAGTCACCTGAGCTGAGAGGATGTGACACAGCCCGTTGTGGGAAGGTCATGAGATTCCACATGGAGGAAAACGCAAGTGCAAAGGCCATGGTTGGATGGCAGTATGTCCGTCATTTTAAGACCAAAAAGGAGATCAGTATCCATGATATTCTCTGCATGTCTTCTGTAATTGGGAACGGTAGCTGTCAACTGCAGGTAAAAGCTGAAGCAGAGAGCAGGGCCTTGCATCCACAGCCCTGGACTTCATTTGCTTCCAACACACCAGCTGGCTGGCCTTGGGCAATAGCTCTACATGGCAGGACTTCTCTGAAGTGAGGATAAGCCTAGCTCCTTGGCTTACACTGCTGTGGTCCTGGCTCCTGTTCTCTGTCTCTGTGCATCTGATTCCTCAGAATGAATGCTGTGTTCCTTGCACTACTGGCCCTTCTTCATTCCCCAGCCTCAATCCACACAGGCCTCTGTTACCTTTTGTCTGGTGGCCTCCTCCAAGGCTCCTAGAATCTACCTGTCCTCATCCCATTAAATCCAAAGCAGCAGTGACTACACTCTCAAAGCTCTTCCCATGGCTGGAGTGACACTAAGAACAAAAGTCATAGACCTCACTGTGGCTCCATGCAACCTTCATGGCTGGACCTGCTCTCACTTCTAGAATTCTGCCAACACCCCTGCCATCTTTGTCTCCTCATTTGCTTGACTATATTCCTTCCTTGAATCCCTGGAACCCAGTGGGAACCTGCCTGAATTGGCTGCTTCACTTATCCAGCCTCACTTCTACAACATCTAAGAAATGATTTCTCCTCAGATAGCCAGTCCTTCCCACAGTTCACCCTTCTCCACTCCTTCCTTTTTGGCACTTCCTAATGGCCTTTTTCTCTCTGTCAACCAGAGGGACAAACTGTTCTTTCCTTGCTTTCTATTCCCCAAGGATGGGCCTGGCCTGAGTTGGGTGAAATGAATAGTTGTGAAGGGCCAGCTTCTCTGCTCCAATGGGACCAAGTCTGCCTGTGGGACACCAGGTTCATCCCTGGTCCACTCAAGTCTCATATCCCAATTTCTGCCCTCAGTGTCCTTTGAGGTCTCAGGGCCATGTGGTCCTTGTGCTGATGGTGACAAGCCCAAAGTTTTCTACTGCTCACAGGCCCAGCCTTACCTTCTGCAATATCTCCTTGTTGTTCTTCAGGTTATTGTCCTGTTTTTCCATCCAATAGCCAGTCAATTCCCACATTTGTGCCATGACCTCCTGCTTCCTCTGGGTGTCCTCTGCCTGCTTTTCCTTCCCTTCAGCTGCAGTCACAAGGACCATCAGGAGAAACAGGCTGCCCCAAAACATGGCTCGTTGGGACAGCATCCAGACTTGTGGTGAAGGTGAGGGGAGTGCACTCATATTCCACACCAGATCTCCTGCCTGCTACTCAGCCCTGTGCCTGGAACACACAGGTGTGACCTGTGTCCCAGGGCAAACAGAGCCTCAGAACTGTTGCAGCTGCAAGTCCCTGTGGGGACAGCTGCTGTCTGCAGCTTTTATTCTTCAGAGTTGCTCATCTGCAGGGCTTCCTGGCGTCTGTACCAATCCCCAGGATATATCTGATCTGTGTGCTCAGATCTCTTCCTTCTTTTGTTTTTCTCCAAGACAGTCACAAGATGTATTATCTGCCCATTTTGCCCCTGAGTTATGAAACTGTCTAGTGGGGCCCTCATCATCCTTAGAGTGAAGTAAGGAAAGTACATGTGGACATTCACACAGCACATTTGCTATTCCATAGTTTTGAACTCTTTGCTTCTGTACCACATTACTGTTGCTGTTTCTTAGTTTTTCCTACTCAATCCCTGGAAGAAAGAAGAGCTCCCAAGAGGGCCCGGCAAGCACAATCTCCAGGCTTTATATTGCTCCCAGCTGTATGTCAGCTGGTCACTTCAGATGGGACCCTGAGGAAGTGTGCTGATCCTAGCATTGGTTGACCAGAGCAGAACAGTCTGTATTTTCTTTCTCCTCTTTCAGAAAAACAAAAACTAAACTTAGCTCTTTCTCAGTGTCTCTTTCCAGTCCTGTCATTCAAGGCTGCATCCTCAAATGTCTTCCCCTAGGATCTCCATCTCAGCCTTTACGCTGTCCTCCTTGAGATCTCTGTTAGTTTGGACCATCAGCAAGGACACAAGACCCCTTGAACGCACAGGAAGGGGATGGAGGAGAGCAGGATGAGGCTATGGAGAAGCAGCCTGGCCCTGTGCCTCTGGTGATGTCACTGGAAACCTGACCTCATTAGCAGGGACCCAAACTGGCACCAGCTCCCTCCTAATATGTCACAGAAATAGAGAGTTGTAGATGACAGTAGCCTATGCTTTAATTAGCCATCTGTTTCACCCTATGAAGCTTTCTTCTTCTAACTGCTTTGTTGTGCTAATGTAAGTCAATCATCCCCTGGAGGATTGCTTCCTGCTCTGACTCCCTCTTTGTAGTACAACTTCTTGTAGCAAACAATGACCTGATCTTCCAGCTTCCTCCCTCTTCTCCACAGATCTGCTAGAATCACCACTTCTCCAAAAGTAACTACCTATAACCATGGAAACTGGTTAACCCCTGATAGGTTCTGCTAGACATGCAGGTTGGTATGAAGTCTGTAATTGTAAATCAAAGTGCTATTCCTCCTTGTTTCTTTAAAATTATTGGAAAAACTGTAACAGATGGTCAGTCAATCTGAGCGGGACTGGTTTCCTTTGTGGCTGACCCTCACTAGCAAATAAAGTTATTTTTCTTTACCCAAGTTCTGAGTCTCTCAAACACTTTCAACTTCCCTTTGCCACAACAGCAACTCAGAAAGAAGTGCACCAAGAGAGAACCAGCACCTGCCCCCACTTCTCCCTGAAGACCTGGGGAGCTTTGTGCCCTTCTGTAGCCTGGGCCATGTTGCTGTGGCAGAGATGAGAAGTTAAGTCCTGGGTTAGGTCACCCCAGGTTGGAGTGGGAGGATGAGTCATGGAGAAGAGTTCTTGGGGTGCATCTAGTCTTGGCTATGGAGCCAACAATCAGAGAAGCAGGACCCAAATCTTGTTCTGATCTTGCAGCCAGAAGATATCAGTGGGCAGACGCACCTCTCTGGGACTCCCTCCTATTATGCCTTATGGAGTCATGCATGGAGCCTTTTCAGAGGTATCTGGATATAGAGTGTGTCATGGTAGGTTTGATTCATGGTGCTACACTAACATCAAAGGAAGCAGGATGAAGGGAAGGGTACTACCCTCCCTTAGTAGCCCGGTTAAGACATAAGAGATAGAATGAGCTGGTTCATCTTTGCTTGTTTTGATACCTTCTGCCAGCCAGGAACTTCTCTTTTTTGATATCTCCCTGCTTTATAGAGATTTGATTAGGGATCGAAAGCTCTATAAATGATGAACTAAATAAATCTTTCCCATTTTAAATTTGGGCATAGGGCATTTTTTCTCAGCAATGAAAAAAATCATGAAGACAACCCTAATCTAAATCTGCAGAGCCCACATCTCTTGCTTCTCTTGCCTGAGGACTGCATGTGGGTCCTAAGCATGAGGGGTAAAGGAGTTTTGGCTTGCTCTTCAACATCTGGATCCTATCAGCCATGTAACTTTGGGCAAGTCACGTAGCCTCTCTAAGTCCTTGTAGGTAGCAATCTTATTTGAGATATATAATTGCACAATAGGTGTATGATTGCTCCAGGCTTTCCTACCTGCAGGTCAGCTAGCACATATCAGGACCTTGTCTTCACGTATGAGGACAACAGACTCCAGTGGTCCCACATGCTGTGATGCTCCAGGGAAGAACTATACCTGGACCTTCATCTACATAATTTCATGTTATAGAACACACAAACATGCTGCCTTCTTAGTGACCTGTTATATTTGTTTCTCCTGAGATATTGAAACTACTGCCATCTGAGTGACTTGTTACATTGCTTATTCCCAATATACTGAATAAAAGGTGTGGCAAGCTGGGGTCTGCCTTCTTTGCTACCTGGAGTAGCATGGATCAGGCCCAGGCTCAGCTTCTTCTTTAAGTGTCTGGTCTCAATGTGTATCCATTTTTCTAAAATGAATCAACTTTGGCTTTATAGCAGATCAGTACTCCACTGTGTGTAAATCCCACATTTTATTTATCCATTCACCTTCTGAAGCACATATAGGCTGCTTCCAAGATTTAACTCATGAGTTGCTGCTGTAAATATAGCTATGTACCTATTTCTATAATATTATGCCATCAACTTCTAAACACTGATACTTAGGAGGAGAATAACTGGGTCAGTTATTCTGGAATTAATTCTCTCAGTTTTTTCAGGAAGCTCTATATTGATTGTTTACAGTGATTGTACTAATTCACATTCCCACCAATAATGGAGGAAGGTGTTTTTATTGCCTGGCAGCCTCATCAGCATTTGTTTTTTGTTTGATTCTTGATTATGGTCATGCTTCAGGGATAAGATAGAATCCCATTGTTGTTCTGTAATGGTCTTTAGTATTTCTTTACTTATTTATGGGCTATTTGTGTTTCTCCTTTTGTGAAGTGTCTATTCATTTCACTTGCTCATTATCTTTTGGTATTTTCCCTCTTTATTGTTTTATTGGTACATTTTAGGAATACATAATGATCACATTCATCATTGGGAATTTGTATCTGTACATGATGTATTTTAATATATTTTAAAAATTAATTTTGATCTTTATTGGCACATTGTATATACTCATCATAATCACACTCAGTGTTGGGAATTTGCACCACTATATGACATAATTTAATTCTTATTTTTTCCAGTTCCCCTACCTGCCCAACAACTCACTACTCCCTAAATACATAAGCTTTGTTTCCCTTTTATATTACCATCACATTTTTTCCTTACCCCTCATTAGTTACTGCTCTACCCCATTTCCTTTTGAATATTTTCTATTTCACAATATCCATCATACATTCTAGAACTCATTTACAACTTCAGTTTCTCATACCAGAGAACAGATGCAATATTTACATTATCTGTGACCTATTTATTTCACTTATAACTATGTCTTGAAGGTACATCCATTTGAGTACAAATGACTCAAACTTATCATTCTAAGGCAGAGTAATACTCCATTTTATAGAAAAACCACATCATCTTTACCAGTCTCCAGTTAATGGACATTTGGGTTGTTTCTAAGATTGAGCTATCACAAACTGAGCTGCTATGAACATGGATGCACATATATTACTATGATATGATTCTTTTATGTATATTCCTAGTAGGGGAACAGCAGGGTCAAATAGGACCTCTAACCCTAGTTTTTTTTTTAAGGAATCTCCACACTGACTTCCACAGAGGTTGTACCAGTCTAAGCTCATACCAACAGTGGAGAAGTGTTCCTTTTTCTTCATGGTCTCACCAGAATTCGTTGCTGGCTAATTTCAAGATAGCAGCCATTATTTGTGGAGTGAGATGAAATCCTTTTTTTTTTTTTTTTTTTTTGCTTTTTTTGAGACAGGGTTTCGCTTTGTAGTTCAGGCTGGCCCTGAGCTCACTATGGTGCCCAGGCAAGCCGCCGCGAACTCAGCAATCCTCCTGTCTCTGCCTCCTGAGTGCTGGGGTGACAGGCGTGAGCCACCACATCCGGCATTATGGTATGCGGTATTGATTGTTGGTGGGCATGTCTCCACGCCCAGCATTATATGTGGTTACCGGGGATCGAACTCAGGACCTTGCGCTTGCGAGGCAGGCGCCAGAACCACTGAGCTAACCCTCCGGCCCGAGATGAAATCTTAATGCTGTTTTTGTCTGTAACTCTCAAATGACGAGTGTTGTTGAGCATTTCTTCATATGCTTCTTGGCAGCTTTTACTTCTTCCTCTGAAAAGTGTTTGTTCCTTTCAGCTCCCCATTTTTGAATTGGGTCTTAAAATATGGGAGGACTGATTTTTTAAAACTCTTTGTATAATCAGATAGTAGGCCTTTTTCTGAGAGACAGCTGGTAAAGAGTCTTTCCAATTTGTAGATTGTCATTTTGCTCTGCTGGTGGTCTCCTTTCCTGTGTAGAAGATTTTTTTGTGTGTGTTTTCTCATTGACTTTATTGGTACATTTTATACATACATTATGATAACATTCAACATTGAGAACTTGTATCTGTATATGACATGTCTTGATTCTCATTTTTTGCCCTTTCCTTTGCCCTGCCGACAACCCCACCCCCTATACACAGAAGCTTTGTCTCCTTTATTTAACTACGGAATTTTTTCTTTCCCTTCTTTATTTTTTTTGCATTATTCAGTAAACTTTATTATATACACAGCTTACAATCACACAACATTGGGGAATTTGTACCAATATGTGACACAGGTAAATTCTCATTTTTACCCACTTCCCTGCCCACCCACCCCCTCCCCACCTCCTATATACATATACTCTTTTATTTTTTTCTGAATCATATTTATTCCTTCCCCTCATTACATTCCCACACCAAATTCCTTTTGGATGTTTCCCATTCTACAAAAACTATCATACATTCTAGAGCTCCTTTACCTCTACAGGTGCTTATATCAAAGAAAAGATCTGGTATTTCCACATTTGTGATCCATTTATTTCACTTATTAGTGTGTCCTCCAGGTGTCTCCATTTGCACATAAATGAATGAATCTTGTCATTCTTTATGGCAGAGTAATACTCCATTTAAAAACCACATCTTTATCCAGTCTCCAGTAGATGGACATTTGGGTTGTTTCCAAGATTGGGCTATCACGAACTGAGCTGCTATGAACAAGGGTGTACATCTGTCTTTCCAATGCAATTTTTAAAATTTCTTTGGTTATATTCCTGGCAGGGGGATAGCAGGGTCAAATGGGACCTCTAGTCTTAGTTTTCTGAGGAATCTCCACATAGATCTCCACAATGGATGCACAAGTCTACAATCCCACCAACAGTGGAGAAGGGTTCCTTTCTCCCCACAGCCTCACCAGCATTTATTGTTGGTTGATTTTGTAATAGCAGCCATTCTTTGTGGAGTGAGATGGAATCTCAATGTTGTTTTCATTTGCATCTCTCGAATGACCAGTGATGTTGAACATTTCTTCACATGTTTCTTGGCTGCTTTGACTTCTGCCTCTGAGAAGTGTCTGTTCATTTCAGATGCCCATTTTTGAATTGGGTCTTTAAACTTGGAAAGACTGATTTGTTTAAGTTCCTTGTATATTGTAGATAATAGCCCTTTGTCTGACAAACAGCTAGTAAAGATGTTTTCCCATGTTGTTGGTTGTCTTTTAGCATTGCCAGTGATTTCTTTTGTTGTGCAGAAACTTTTTAGTAGGATGAGATCCCATTTGTTGATTCTTTCTGCTAGTTCTTGTACTATAGAGTTTTTATTTATGAAGTCTCTGCCTAAGCCAATGTCTCCAAGAGTTTTACCTAACCTGTTTTCTAGCAGGTTTATTGGTTCTGTTTTAGTGTTTAAGTCTTGAATCCATTGTGAATTTAGTTTTGTGCATGGTGAAAAAGATAGGTCTAGCTGTCACCACTCTTATTCAATATAGTACTGGAAACAGCCATAGCAATCAGGTAGGACAAAGATATAAAAGGAATAAAGATAGGAAAGGAAGAAGTTAAACTGTCATTATTTCCCAATGATATGATATTCTATCTAGAGGATCCTAAAATCTCAACCAAAAGACTACTAGACTTAATTATCAAATTTAGTAGGGTTGCTGGATACAAGGTCATTGCTCAAATATCAACAGCCTTTGTCTACACAAACAACAGACTCACTGAAAGAGAAACTGAGGAGTCAATCCCTTTCACAATAGCACCCAGAAAAATGAAATATCTAGGAATCAATCTAACAAAGGAGGTGAAAGACCTCTACTCTGAAAACTATAGGACTTTGAAAAATGAGATAGAAAAGGATATCAGAAAGGGGAAAGACATTCATTGTTCCTGGGTAGGGAGAACCAACATTGTCAAAATGACTACTTCCACAGCTACTATACGGATTCAGTGCAATTCCATTTGAAATTCCAACACTATACTTCACAGAGCTAGAGAAAATAATCCAAAAATTCATCTGGAACCACAAGAGACCTAGAATAGCAAAAGTAATTCTAAGCAACTACGACATGGCAGGGGGTATGGTACTGGCAAAGTAATAGACCCAAGGACCAGTGAAATAAATTAGAAGATCCAGACACAATCCCGGATACACTAAGCCACCTTATCTTTGACAAAGGAGCCAAACATCCTCAATGGAGGAAAGACAGCCTCTTTAACAAATGAAGCTTTCTAATAAAGAGACCCCGTTTGTTGATTTCTTCTGCTAGTTCTCATGCTATAAAGGTTTTGCTGATAAAGTCTTTCCCTAAGCCAGTATCTCCAAGAATTTTACCTAACCTCTTTTGCAGTAGGTTTAGTGTTTCTGTTTTTACATTTAAGCCTCTAAGTCACTTTGATTTTAGTTTTGTACATGGTGACAGAGATAGGTCTAGCTTTAGCCTATGGTGGGTTAAAGCAGTTTTTCCAGTACCATTTATTAAAGAGTGTATCTTTCCTCCACTGAGGATATTTGGCTCTTTTGTCAAAGATGAGGTAGTTAAGTGTACCTGGATTTGTTTCTGGATCTTCTAATCTAGTCCAATGATCTCCAGGTCTTTTACTTTGCCAGTAGCATGCAGTTTTTATCACAGTGCTTTACAGTTTCAAGCTGGGGATCCTAAAGCCCTCACTGTGTTCTTGTTGCTTAGAATTGCTTTTGCTGCTCTGTCTTTTGTGATTCCAGATGAAGTTTTGGATAATTTTCTATAGATCTGTGAAATATTCCGTTGGGATTTCGATTGAGATTTCATCAAATCTATTTAAAAAATTGTGGGAGTATAGCAATTTTGATGATGTTGGGTCTCCCTACCTAGGAACAAGGGATGTCCTTCCATTTTCTGATAATCTTTTCTATCTCCTTTTTCAGAGTGCTGTAGTTTTCAGAGTAGAGGTTTTTCACCTCCTTTGTTAGATTGATACCTATATATTTCATTGTTTTGGATGCTATTGTGAAGGGGTTTGAGTCCCAAGTTTCTCTCTCTGTGAGTCTGTTGTTTGTGTATACAAAAGCTATTTATTTTTTAGTATTGACCTTGTATCCAGGTACATTACTAAATTTGGTGATTAAGTCTAGCAGTCTTTTGGTTCAGTGTTTAGGATCCTCTATATAGAGAATTATGTCATTGGCAAATAATGACAGTTTAACTTCTTTCTTTCCTATCTTTATTCCTTTTATTTCTTTGTCTTGCCTAATTTCTGTGGCTGTTTCCAGCACTATATTAAACAAAAGTTCTGAGAAAACAGAGCCTTGTGTTCTTCCTGATTTTAGTGTGAAAGGTTCAGTTTTTGCCCATTTAGAATGATGCTACCTGTTGGTTTCTCAGAAATAGCTTTCATTAGTTCGAGATAAGGGCCATCTATTTGAATTTTCTGTAGCATTCTGATAATGAATGGGTGTTGGATTTTGTCAAATTCTTTTTCTGCATCTGTTGAGATAGCCATATGGCTTTTGCTCTTAAGTATGTTAATGTAGTGTTGATTTATTGATTTATGTATGTTCATTTATTGATTTATGTATGTTAAACCACCCTTGCATCACTAGGATAAATCCAACTTGATCAGAGCATATGATTTTCTTGATAACTCTCTGCATTCTGTTTGATAGTATCTCATTGAGGATTTCTGCATCCATATTCATTATGGATCTCTTTTTTGGTTGGGTCATTTTCTGCTTTTGGAATCAAGGTAATGGTTGATTCTAAGAATGAATTTGGGAGCACTACTTTCATTTCAATTTCACTAAGGAATTTGAGATGTATTGGCATTAACTCTTCTTCTTTTTAAAAATGAACACTTTATTGGTACATTTTATATACAGCTCGCAATCACACTCAACACTGTGCAATTTGTACCAGTATATGACGAGGTAATTCTTATTTTTATCCAAATCCCTACCCACCCAAGAATCACCCAAGCCTATATAGATGTGCTTTCTTTTTCTTTTCAAATCCTATTTATTATTTCCCCTCATTACTTCCCCTACTGTATTCTCTTTGAATATTTCATATTTCATAAAATTTATCATATATCTAGAACATTTACATCCACTGGTTCTCATACCGGAGAAAAGATACAGTACTTACATATCTATGACCTATTTATTTCACCTATTATTGTGTCCTAAAGGTGTGTTCATTTGCATATAAATGTCTCAAACTTGTCATTTTTATGGCAAAGTAATAATTCATTTTATAAGAAAACACATCTTCATTATCCTGTCTCCAATTGATGGGCACCTGAGTTGTTTCCAAGATTGGGGAATTACAAACTGAGCTGCTATGAACATGGGTGCACACACGTATTTATGATATGATTCTTTTAATTCTTTTGTGTATATTCCTAGCAGGTGAATAGCATGGTAAAATGGGACTTCTAATCCTAGTTTTCTGAAAAATCTCCACAATGATCTCCACAATGGTAGCACAAATCTACATTCCCACCAACAATGAAGAAATTTGCCCTTCTCCCCACAGCCTCACCAGCATTTATTGCTGGTTAATTTCACAATAGCAGTCATTCTTTGTGGAGTGAGATGAAATCTCAGTGTTGTTTTCATCTGTGTCTCTCGAATGACCAGTGATGTTGAACATTTCTTCATATGCTTCTTGGCTGCTTTTATGTCTGGCTCTGAGAAGTGTCTGTTCATTTCAGATGCCAATTTCTGAATTGGGTCTTGAAATTTGGGGGGACTGATTTCTTTTAAGTTCTTTATACATTCTAGATAGTAGCCTTTTGTCTGAGAAACAGCTAGTAAAGATTATTTTTCCATGCTGTTGGTTGTCTTTTAGCTGTGCCAGTGGTTTCTTTTGCTGTACAGAAGTTTTTAGTAGGATGAGATTCCATTTATTGATTCTTTCTGCTAACTGTCATGCTATAGAGGTTTTGTTCATAAAGTCTTCCCCTAAGCCAGTGTCTCTAAGAGTTTTACCTAACCTGTTTTGCAGCAGGTTTAATGTTTCTGCTTTATGTTTAAGACTCTAATCCATTGTGATTTTAGTTTAGTACATGGTAAAAGAGATAGGTCTAGCTTTAGTTTTTGGCAGGTTAAAGC
>PVIC010006086.1:0-55380 GCA_004025085.1 Thryonomys swinderianus | reverse complement strand
GTGATTACAGGGATCAAACTCAGGACCTTGCACTTGGGAGGCAGGCGCCGGAACCACTGAGCTAAATCCCTGGCCCCCCAATTCTAGTCTTAATTACCTCTGAAAAACTCCACTCAAAATACCACCACTATTCACTACCTTATAAAATTAAGGTGGGATGGACCTAGAATACAGAAAAATAAACTATAAATTTGTTCACATCTCCAGATAAGAAAGGTTGCAGAATTTTATTCTGTAATTTCTTATCAAAAAAGGCTATTTTTCTCCTTTCTATTTGTCCTTCTTTTGTCTTTGAAAAATAAATATGTAAACAAATAATTCAGCATTTATTTCAACATCTTGATGTGCCCTAACTCTGTAAAAATTATCAATAATTGTAGTATTAGCTATATTAATTCTGGCTTTGTAAAGCTACCTTAAATTTATTTTATTAAGATTACATATCAACATGTCATATACTGGTACAAATTCCCTAATGTTGAGTGTAATTGTGAGCTGTATGTAAAATATACCAATAAATAATTCAACTGAAAACAATGATAACAACAACAACAACAAAATTACATATCAACTCAGTATATTTAAGTATACTCATCTTTTCAATCATATATTGAAATTTTTGGGTTACTTTCTGCATACTTTTTTTATTGTTCTAATGTAATCTAGAAAATCAGAATTGGTAATAGCAGAACCAAGATTATTTCACTGTTAAAAATTTCAAGTCTCCACTATTTGGAAAATAACTTTGAATCAAAATTAAGTAAATTTTATCTTATTCAGTGAGACAGAAGGTATATATTGAGGTAATTTCATCATGATTCAGTAATTCCTTATTATGATAATGAAAACATTCATTATGTTACTAGCACACAGCACACAAAAATATTTCATCACATAAATTCAGAATATTTTAGACTCGGTTTTCGTTTTTCATTTCTCTGTGAAGTCTTGGTTTCTTTTATGAAGGTTCAGCTCTTGCAATTAAATAGATTTGTAAGGTATTCAAATGTTAACAGTTTCTAAAATGTGTTAAAGCAAACAATATTTTTATATAAATATCATCAACTATTAACTTGTTTGCATATGAACTTGTTACTACTACTTTTCTGGCATGTGTGCTTTCAAACAGCCTTACAGGATGTTCACACCCTTTTCCCTCACAATGTTTCACCATTTTGGAAGGAAGTAGATATGTCAAGGTCATTAATGAGTTTACCTTGGCTGGGATTAAAATGAGATTGTTTTGGCCTGAATGTGTTGATAGCTGTCAGCAGTCTTGCATGTTTTCCTGGCAGTATTTGCTTTAGTTGGCAGTACTTTGGAGGACTAGAGATGACCACAGTACCAGAAATGGAGCCTCTGGTTTTAAATTTTTTACTGGACTATTTATTTTTTGCCAGATCACAGGAATGCAAAAATTACTGCTCCTCCTTGGAAAATGGTGAAGTAAAGTCTTGGGAATGTAGTCTAAGATGATATGATTTCTTTCAGAATTGAGTGTCCTGAAAAGGAGAGAGTAGTACTAAATAAAGGAAACAACTGGTTAGTAACCTGCTGCTATTCCTTTCTCCTTCATAAGCCCTGATGTGCCTTCTTAATAACTGTAAGGTAGCTTTCCTAGAGCAGTATACTCAACATTTAATAACTATATATGTTTTAAATCATTAACATATATGAGCGAATTATAGTAATCTTTTCCATACAACATGTTAGTATACCTAGAGTTCTGAATAGATCTTTTGAAGCTGGCTCTGGTTTAAATTTTATCATTGAAAATTTTAAATTCTGCACTGGTTGGGTAAACATTTTTCCATGATGATCAATACTATCAATTTCATATGTCTGAAAAACTGCCAGGATTGCTCTGACATATTCAGCTGGGACTCGTTCTCTAAACCTAGGTTATACTTACTCAGAGATTCCTCTTCTCTATCATCCTCCCTTTTTACTTCATCCCTGCTCTTTTTTGGGTGTACTCTCTTCTAATTTTCTTCTTTGCTACTTCCTAACAAAGGATATCAAAGTGAAATTTTCACAACTCTGAAAGCCTGAAATATGTCTTCAGTTTGTTCTCACATTTGAATACTAAGGTGGTAAGGTATAACATTCTAAGTTGGATATAATTTTTCTCCAGAATTTTGCAAATGTTTTCCTTTAGATAATAGATGTAGGGATATCAGAAAATGAAATCTGTGTCTAATTTATTCTGCAACCTTATTAAGGTGTTTCTTGATATGGATCTGTATTAATTGTGCTAACTTGGAACTCCATGCTCTCTTTTAATTTACAGATATGTACTCTGGAATTTTTTCTGAAGTAGTTCTAAGGGTTTGCACTCCTGCATGTTTTTTTCTCTAAAACAAGAACTCATTTAATCTGCATGTTAAGACTTTCAAGTGATTATTTTATGTAGTTCTCAATTATATTTGATTGTTTGTTTGTTTGTTTATAGATAGTGTCTCCCTTTGTAATTCAGGCTGGCTTTGAGCTCACTCTGTAGCTCAGGGAAGCCTCAAACTCACAGCAATCCTCCTGCCTCTGCCTCCTGAGTGCTGAAGTTACAGGCATGAGTCACCACACCCGGTTCATTTATTTTCTACTTCACTTTTGAAAATTTTCGTACTTCACTTTTGAAAATTTTCATAATCTTATGCTATTGAGTTACTCTTCTAACTTTTTAAACTTCTCAAAGATCTTTACTTGACAGGTTTTTTAGTGTCAGTGTCTGATTTCTTTTAAAAAATTTGGCTTATCTTTACAGTTTCAAAGGTTTTTTCCCCATTTAGCACTATTTTGATTTGTTGCAACATTTTGGCATTAAATATTGTTCCAAATATCTGGTGATCCTTGTGCTTTTGCTTCTGTTTAGGAGTAAAATGAAAAGGTTAAATTATAGAAATTCAGCAGCTCATGCAGCTTAAGGGCAAGCTGATTCTGCTGGCATACTCAGCTGCAGAATCTTTCATGTCGGCATCATTGAGTCTTTCCCAGAGAGACTTCTACATTGGTGGTGAGGAGGTGGAAAACCTGATGTTTAAGATTCTGGGATCTGAGTTAGGGAAGGGGGTGAGGGATCATGGCACCCAGATGACTGTAGACCAGTGATCCTCTTAGTTGTGCCTTTGGTCTCCAGTTCAGCAAGCTTCTTTTCAATCTTGCAACAGGAAGGCAAGGGTTAATATTATAGCACTGTGACAGGAATGAGAGAGAAGGAACTGTTTTGTAAAAATTCTATGCAAGGGGCTGGGGATTTAGCTCTAGTGGTACCATACCTACCTTGGAAGCATAAGGACTGGAGTTCAATCGCCAGTACCAAAAATACTATGTAATATTTTGGATTTAAGCTTGTATCTTCCTTGCACTCAACACAGTTTCAGACATATTATGATATAAATCTGATTAATCTTTAATTTTTAGTGTTTTCTGTTTAATATTTTCTTCAGTCTGTTCAATTCATTGTCTCTTGTCCATTATTTTACAGCTTCCAAAATTATGGCACCATTCTGTTTTCCCCATTCTTTTTGTCTTTAACTTTATTAGTGCATGTTTATAGTACATGCAGTTTACAGTCATTTTGAGGAGTGAGTACATGTAACAAAACAACTTGTACTTATATTTAAATCTCCATACCTCTCCCCTTTCTTTCTCCTTTAATTCCTTTTCCCCATTTTCATCATTGTTGATACTATTAATCTCGGCTTATCTTTATGGCTTACACTTGTCTACACTAATTGACATTATTAGGTTTCTGTGCATTACATCTTTATTCTACATATTTCCCTTTCCCCTCCCCTTTGTCCCTTGTTTTTCATCTCTTGGCCCTCAGTCCCATCTGCAAGAGATTCATCCCTTTTCTCCTTCTATCCATCCTTTATTATTCTTTTTGTCTGTATTTTGCCTTACTAAAATGGTAAATATTACCCAGAATTCAATCTTCTGCATCTAGTTTGTTTCACTTAACATTATATATTTCCCAGTGCATCAATTGTCTTTGTTCTTAATGTGCTAATACCTCATAAAGTTTTAGTGTGGTCTGCGAAATGTTTCCTTTCTTTCAATGTTTACCTAGAAGATCAGTTAATTTGTTTTCTAAAATGTCATAATTAAAGTATGGATCTTAAAAACAAGATTATAGAATTTTTATTGTGTTTTGGCACACTCGATACACTTAATAATATGTCACTAAGTGTAATAAAAACAAAATATCCATAAATTCTGGTATTAGTACCAGTTGGCTCTGCTAGTCTTGCAAAATCCCAATAGCACCATGTAGCACCATGAACTACAACACCATCTGTAAGATTGTTCTGTGCATGAATGTAAACATAATGTATTTAAACACACTTGAGTCTTACTGAGCCCATCTGAGTGGACCCTGCAGCTATTATACTACAGGTAAAGCCTGGCCCAGTTCACTGAGCTCATGCTCTGTGCTGTTTCTGCAGGTTTCCCCAGGTCCTGGTCATGGTGTGGAAGCCTTAGAGGAAAAGCAAGTTCCTCTCACTTGATGTGAATCTGAAAGTAAATAAGATATAATTACAGACCCAGTTAGTCTTCATATTCACATGTACAACCAGTACTACTTCACAGTCCCATGTATAAATTGAAAATAGTCAGTCAATTAAGGTTAGTCATTTACATGGCTTAGAGGTAAAAAATAGGTTAAGTCCCTCACTTAACTTACAAATGGTGAGACATTTGAAGGCATTAAGTCATTTTAGCAGGTAAACATATAAAAATCAGATATTATTTAATCTTGACTATGCAATTTATCACTTTAAGAAATTTTAGTTTGGTATAAGCACAAGATTGCCTGTTTATATTTGAAAATACCTTTCAGCTCAAGTGCCATTATTATGAATGGAAAGCCCTTCAACAGCAGGCTTCCATATTGTATGAAAATAGTTTCATTTCCTTCATGATCCTTGTGTAAAACCACTTAAGAATGCACTGCAGATTATATGAAGTGAATTGTTCTTTATAAAAAAAAATCTGTGAGACAAAGTTATATGTCTGTTGAATGTATATGGTACATGTAGGCCAAATATAATCCTGTAAATAAAATATTTCTCAGTCTTTTGTTATAGGGTTTTATTAAATTTGAAACTGTGCTACAGAATTGGAGTGTAACAAATTTGTTTTTCATAAAGGCTGTAGCAAACACATGGTTTACAAAGGGACCAACAAGGATATGTTGATGAATAAACATCATTTTAGCACATTTTGGCAAGGTTTATACAGGCAGAGACCAAACAAAATGAAAAAAAAATGCCTTCTTGATATTGCATCAGCTCTGTAATAGGCAATGTACTATAATGTTGGGGATCATGATTACATGTAAAGCATGCATACTTGTAGTGATCAACAAAGAATAATTTATAGAGAAACAACATTCTTTTCTGGTAGGTGGAAAAAGTTGTACTGTTTTAAAGCAAAATAGTATAGCTATGGTTGGCAACAATTAA
Source organism: Thryonomys swinderianus (assembly GCA_004025085.1). Classification (NCBI taxonomy): domain Eukaryota; kingdom Metazoa; phylum Chordata; class Mammalia; order Rodentia; family Thryonomyidae; genus Thryonomys; species Thryonomys swinderianus. The sequence continues at coordinate 49,915 of PVIC010006086.1, read as the reverse complement.
TTGAATATTTCAAAGTAGCTAATAAAGTATATTTTTAATATTCACAACTCAGAAAAATTACACATCTGAAAGGGAAGATATGCCATTTGCTTTGATCCAATCATTATACATTCTATATATGTACTGAAATATTACACTGTAACCCATCAATATGTTCATCATGTGTCCATTCAGATTTTAAAAGCATGATTTAAGACAATAAGGTGAATTGCTTAAATATTTTAAGTAGCCAGATCCACAAGAAAACGCAGAACATTGTTTTGAAGGGTAAATGTGTAAATACTGTAGTGATTTATTGTTTCTCTGTAGCAATATAATAATATCTTGGATCTTTGCAGTTTTTCAATAGAAAACATCAAATTATTTCTAAATTTGAGTTTCACATCTCATTTGTTACTTAGTTACTGTTACTAGAATGATTATATTATGCAGGTTTAGCTTCCTGATAAATGATACAGAATTCATTATCCAGATAGCTTACTTCATGGCAGATACAGTTATAATTTAAGTTATACGCAGGCCTTGAAAGAATCTTACCCCTCACACTCCACGAATAACACGTGTTTAAACACGTGTCTTCTTTACTATGACAATCTGGCCTAACTCTTAGCTGTGCCTTTGTGTGAAGTGCGTACGGCGATGACAGCACATCCGTCTGTCAAACCCAGAGAAACTGCTCGAAACAACCAGCCCGTGTTTCCTCCTGATTTGAAAGTTAGTTGCACAACAGCTGTTTGCAAAGATACAGGTGAAACTTATGTAAATTCTGCCACATTCCTTCAGAAATGGAATAAATCAGCTTCCACATGCAGTGTATGAATTAGCATATTTATTCTTTTATACCTGCCAGATATGCATTTGCCTCACATATGAACATAAAGTAGGGGTTTGAGGAGCATAAAACTTCTACTATATTGCATAGTTATAGGCAATATTCTGTAGAATGAAGTGTGCAGGATTTTTTCATACATTTATAAAAGAAATGACAAAAGCTTTCATATAATATAAATTGAGGACTTCATTCAGCATAAGCAATGGGATTTAGATGTGGGAAGTATTTCTGAAGGAATCTAATGTCAAGTCTTTTATGAAATGTTAGAAAAATGACTGGGAAATGCCAGAAAGCATCTCATCGTTAGTTTACTCCAATAATGAAGTCGTCGTTTGGAAGGAAAGAAAGCAAAAGAACCTGCATTTACATAAAAGTAAGATGATTTCTTACCTGCCAGAGCTTTATAACACAACAAGAAATTACTAGTACACATTGCACAGGTATTCTGCATATTTGAAATTATAATTGGCACATGAAAATGGATACATATATATATTTAATTATATATATTTAATGATATTTCATGATGGAAATAGAGTATTCTGTGTACATTATGAGACCTCTCCTAGGGCATCAATTCTGTTTATATTACTGTAATTTTCTGTAGTTCAGCTGACTATATCCTCTAAATAGTATTCAGCACAATCTTAATTTGGAAAAGGTAATACAGTTGTCTAGGTGTTTTTTTTTTCCCCATTCATTGAAGGGAAAAATTTTAAAATAAATCTTTACAGCTCATAAGTGTATGAAAATAACTACATTAATGACTAAATATTAGTTCCCTATTTATGGGCACATGCTTTTTTTTTAATAAATTGAGTTTATTGATAAATTTTGGTAATGCATTATGAACACATTCCTCATTGAGAATTTGTACCTGTACATGATGTCTTTTTAATTAGGATCATAATCAACTTGTGAATTTGTACCAGTACATGACACATCTTAATTCTCATTTTTCCCATTCCCCTGCCCTTCCTACAACACCTTGCCCCATGTGCATAAGCTTTATTTCTTTTCTTACCATGAAACTTTCTCTCTGCCCTCTTTAGTTACCACTGTCCCTTTACCCTTCTTCATGTTGCTTTGCTCTCCCTACAGCTCCCTCACCCCCATGTACATAAGCTTTGTTTCCTTCTTATTCTTTTTATCATCAAATGTTTTCTCTTCCTTTTTTTGCTTATTTTCTTCTTTATAAAAGATAATTAATGATTTTTTGCATAACCTTTGGAAGAATTTTTTTCTAAATTGTAAATGCTTGTGATTCTCAGAGTTTATAGAAACAAAGCCTATAATTGGCAGTATGTTATGACAAAATATTGGGGCTCTTTTTCTTAAATTACATGTTTAAAAAACTTAGAATATTTAAAGAATGAATTTTTATACCAGCCTTCTTGAGATAAAAGTTACTCATTAAAATGTATAACTTGGTGGATTTTAGTGTCCTCTGAGTTACACAATCACAGGTACTATCTAATTCCAGAGCATTTGCAGCATCCCCCAAAGAAGCACCAGGTTCATTAGCAGTTGTTCCCCTCGTGGGTTATTTTTAATGGAAGAAAGTCAACTGAGATAAATGCAGCTACCCTAAGGTGTTGTAAAACCAGAGAAAGAATTACTGATCAATTTTAAATAACTTGTTTTCAATGATCTCTCTTTCATATTCACTGCCATGTCTTAATTTAGAGTGATAGAGAATATCTTAGTGAATGTTATAAGTTATATGTACTTTTAGTGACTTTGTTCAGAGATATTTTGTTATTGGCAGAAGGACCTGGAGAGGAAACCCAAATGGAAAGATTGGCTGAGGACCTTGTTTTTGCATCGGGAATTGAACTCAGGGCCTTGTGCTTGCCAGGCAGGTTCTGCCCCGCTGATCTACATCCCTGGCTTGAGGAACTTCTTTTGTAGCTTAATTTTCACAACATCCTTTCTGCTTCTGCACAGTGTATCTTTATTTGGCCTACTTTAGAAAGGAGATTGTTTGAGACTTGTCTTATTATCTTGCTAATAAACAAGCGACATTTTGTACTTGTACTGTATTTTCATTTTGGTGGTTCAGATAAACACTGTTATGCAAGCACAATCCTCAGGCTACATTTTGTACCAGAGTAGGATAATTTAATACTTTTTAAAAGTATGACTTCTTGTTTGGACTTAGAAGTCTGTATAGTTACTTCCACTCCACTGTAGTTCGTGAAGGTCTTTGATGCACTCATTTGCTTTGGACAGAAATTACCTTGGATCACTTGTGCCTCTCTGCCCGTCGGTGTTCACCACACTAACTCCAGTAACCTCCTCTCGGTGTGGCTGAGTAGGCTGACCACAATTTCAGCATTTCCTTCTGGATTTGGCTATACCAGCTCAGATCAGCAGCCAGAGTTTAAGATTTGTTCCTTCCTCTTCTAGGACTACACAGACATTAGCTCTTCTTCACATCTAATTTATGATTTGTTTGTAATTTTATTTTGTTCCCTTTTTAACTAGGATATTTTTTGTCAGTAATTTTCAGTGAGAGGTTAGATGGCCCAAAGCAGAGACCCCTCACTTTGCACTTTCTCTTGTTAGTTGGTAATATTGAGGGCTTCAGGGCTCAACAAATGCATTGTAAGAAAGGGAGGGAGCATATTTCAACAATATATTTTTGATCTTGCATTAGAACCTACATGTTTTTAATTTATCTTGGGACTAAGTATATGCTGTTATCTTACTAAGCATTTCTCATTTATTTGAAATTCTTCTTTTCTGAGAGGGCAATGATAATTGGGGACTATGTTTCCAACATGCAAAATGAGTTGTATCTTTCCATAAGCAAGCTTTTAATTGGGCTCCTGCAGCCACACAGCTTCACATATGGTACTTAGGAGTCAATTAAAGCACCCTAACAAGCAATTATAGGTTTATTGTTTAATTCAATTTTCACAACTCATGCTGTTCCCACTCAAAACTTGCATACATGTCAGTCAGCATGTAATAATAAGTGCACACTTTCCTCAAACACTGGCTTGACAGAATGTAGCCTCCAAATGCTGTGCTCCCACAGAATGTATGCTGCATGGGGAGAGATCAAATTCAAGTGCCTAGAGCATGCCAAGAGCTGGCTCTAACTGCAAATGGATTCATTTGGATAGTAGCAAGTAAAAATGTCTTCTCTACTATTGCCAATTGTCACAGAAAGATAATTGTGGTGACATCTTCTGCATGAATTAGAGTATGAAGACTGGCTAGTTAGCTCAAGTGATTGAAGTCCAAAGGGAAATTGGGTAGAATATTGGGAGGATTTAACCCTGAGTGCAGAATTTGACTTGGTGAGGCCATGTGACCCCAGACTCTGTACATTAGAAATGTCAGTGCTAGGTGGACTCCTTCCTTTTCCTCCTTATACCTAGTGCCAGACTCTGTCCTATACCTGCACTAGCCTTCTGGAGATAGGATTAGAGCAATCATTTCCCTTCCCTGCAGCCTAAGTAACTAGACACAGGATAAGCTGGAAGACCTCATCCCAAAAAGTGTTCCTGAGACCATATCAATGTACATTATTATTATACTGGGCTTTGGTTCTTGAACATAGAGGGTTATGAGGGAATGACTGGGGCTGCCGTCACTTCCATGAGGTGGACATTTTGACACATGTCTCCACAGTACAGTGAATAATCTTGTAGGGAAGACAGTACAGAGTAAACCTTCTTTTCCAGCACATAGGACTTTCAATTCATTCTAGCTGTTCTCTCTCCATTCTTAATACCAATATTCCTCTAAAAAGATTTTGTCTCGGTTTCTCAATGATGGATCCAAAAAAGTTGGGTAGGGAAAATGGTTTCATATTTTTCATATTTCAGACTAAACAAATACTGTTCTTAGTTATTGGAACACACTTTTGTTTAATACAGATATACTTTCTTAGCAGTGACTAGTCTACAATAAGAAATGCCAATTTGTTTCCCTTTAGAAAGCCTCAATAAGTATGGCAAAAATAGTGTTAGAGGCAAAGTTGATAGAAGAAGGACACCAGGCAGGAAGCCTGAAAAACCAATTAACACAAAAAATGTAACTCTGAAAACAAAAAATGGAAAAGTCATTGTAAACCTAAGTGTCAACTCTATTTTTCCTTCTGTTATTGAAAGTAGGTAATGTAGACTTAATTTTATTCTAGTGGATGTGATGATGCCCTGTGGAGATGCTGAATAATGGCCCCCAAAATGTCCAAAATCCTTGGAACCTGTCAGTGGTTAGCTTCCATGGCAAAAGGAATTTTGGAGATGCAAGTAAATTAAGACATTTTGAATGAAGAGATTATACTGGATTATTCAGCTAAGTACTGTGTGATCAAAAATATTCTAAAAAGACAGACAGGAGACAATGTTAATATGGAAGCTGAAGAAAGATAGGATATGTGAAGATTTCGATTGCTGAGTTTGGAGTTGGAGGAAGGAACTGTGACCCAGGTGTGCGACAACATCTGGAAGCTGGGCAGGGCAAGGTAACTAATTCTCCCCAAAAGCTACAAGAGAAAAATAGCTCTATTGCTTTGACATTGGCCTAGTGAAGCCGAATTTGGATTTCCAGCCCTTAAAACTGACAGGAAATAAATTTCTGTTCTTTCTGGTACTTTGTGGAACTTTGTCACAACAACAGTAATGTATCCTGGATTGAATTAGCAACACACACACACACACATACACACACACACAGGAGCTATCCTTATGCTAAAGCACAGGTATTGAGCTGTTCAAGAGAGCAACCAACTCCTCCAGCACCTAATAGCTAGCTTCTCCCTCCAGACACATGGTTTAACAATTTCTACCTGCTTCTCCATGATGAACTTCAATTAATCCATCTCTCTACTGGATCTGCCTGATGTGTCTCAGTCACTTACTGGAGGATTTATCATAAACAAGCCACTAACAGTTTCAGCTCTCCTGGGACTCAGCCCACTGGTAAAGCATGCAAATTGTGGTCTTTGTGTTTTTAAAATACTTCTAAATTGACAGGCTTAATTCAGTCCCATTCTCACCCCACCCCATCTGCCATCATAACTTCAGGGAAAGTGACCAGATATATATCACTTCAGGAGAGAGAAGAAGGCAATGAAAGGGAAATCTTTAAAAAACAGTAAGGAGGAAAAGCTTTCCCTTTCTTGCCACTGTGTTGAAAAAGAATAGGGAAGGAGGCACAGGCCAAGGAATATAAACAAAGCTTTCCTTGACTGTAGTGATGCATTAGAAGTAGTTTGGGTACCAAAAAATACTGTAGAAAAGGGCTTCTGCTTTGGGTCCTGTCTAGAACTCCGGAAAGCAATTCCGAAAAGAAAGTATTTTAATTGGGAGGAAATGAATTAAAATGGCCAGAACTGTGATCTTGTTAACTGGTAATTTTACTTTTCTTGATTACCTACTGAGAAGGGAACACTTAAGATTACTTCCGGCCGTAATGAAATAATTGAGGCAGAGTGTATTTCATCTGGTTCCCATGCCTTGGAGGCCTGCTTTGGTCAACTTGCATCCTTGTATTTTCCAATTGCAGCTCCGGAAGAGCTTTGTTTGTCTTCCCACTGCCTCCTTATGCAAATTCTGTCCAGTACTCTGGACCTTGGACTCTAGCCCAGGGACATTAGCCAGCCTTTTGGGCTTATGGGGCTTCTCTCTGAGTCTGACCTCTGAGGAAAGTCTACATTCCTCTGAGCATACCAAACCCAAGGAGTGCACAAAAGTGGCTTCTTTGCCAGCTGAACATATGGGGTTGGTTTGCAGCACCCACTAATATTTATATAAATAGGGGGCTGGGGATTTAGCTAAGTGGTTCCGGCATCTGCCTTACAAGCACAAGGTCCCGAGTTTGATTGTTGGTGCCGCACACCACAGTGCCGGCTGGGTGTGGTGGCTCACACCTTCAATCCCAGCACTCAGGAGGCAGAGGCAAGAGGATTGCTGTGAGTTTGAGACCAGCCTGAATTATAAAGTGAGATCCTGTCTCAAAAACAAACAGAACCTGGGCCCGAGATTTAGCTCAGTGGTTCCAGTGCCTGCCTCGCAAGTGCAAGGTCCTGAGTTCGATGCCCGGTAACCACGTACAATGCTGGGCGCACTGTCTCACACCCACCAGCAATCAATACCACATACCACAGTGCCGGGCATGGTGGCTCACGCCTGTAATCCCAGCACTCAGGAGGCAGAGGCAGGAGGATTGCTGAATTTGAGGCTTGCCTGGGCTCCATAGTGAGCTCAGGGCCAGCCTGAACTACAGAGCGAGACCCTGTCTCAAAAAAAACAAAAAACAAAACAAAAAAAACACTGTGTATAAGTAGGCCCCCTCTGGGACTAAAATTATCTGTAGGTGAGAAGAGATGAAAGCAACCTCAAAAGCCTGTGCTGGCACATTCCAGCCTCAAATTCCAAGGCCCCCAGAATTTGTCACTGGAACTTGGCTTTCCAAGACACTGTGCAGTTAGATATATTTGCTAAGGTTGAAGAAGAGAATCAATTTATTACACACTCTTACATTTCACTTGTGGTTTTTCATTCTTTGGACTTGTGGATGTGAACTCCTGCTGTATTTTAACCCTGGTTCACACATATACTGGCAGCTTGGAGTGGTTATTAAATTAGCAACCTTGCTACACAGAGACTGACCATGTAATTAAAATATTATATATCTTATCAAAGGGAAAGTCAAGGGTCCTACTGAAGTGAGTAGCAGGAGCAGAAAGCTCGTCACATCACTCATTTCTCTGCACAGAAGCCCTGGTGCTCCAAGCCCCTGGCACAGCTCATGCTGTTTACACTGCACACATTCTGCCCACAAGTGAGGCACTATCCTTTCCAGAAAGGCTCCACTCACTGCCCTCTGTCGAAGACCCCAGGCTTGGGCTCTTGTAGGGCTCTGAATGCTGAGAACTTATTTCTGTGTTTTGCCCTTCTGTTACACCTCGCCACAGTACTGTGATCCTAACACCGAAGGCATTCATAGTGTTAGAGCAGCGGCCGCTGTGCCTGCAGACTGAGCTCTGCACCCGAGCAAGGCCTCCACACCTGCAGGATGGCCTCCTCATAGATCCAGCCCTTAGTTTTCTCATGTGCTACTCACATTTCCTGGAAACCATGACCTATGGAAAAAAAATTTCTTTCTAACCTTTTTTTTTTCAATGATTACAATTGAACTCTGGTCAGAGCAACCTCAGAAAAATAACTTGGGTGTCCTTGGGGAGGCACTGAATGTAGACAAATCTGATGTAGCAATCTCCATCTTTATTTTATCTTCCTAGGCAGAACATGATCATTTCTTATCATAAGGTCAGGAAGCTCTGACCCTTTCTATCATAATTGAAAAGAAGAAAAAGTTATCACAGCGTGCCTAAGTTTAGAGGTAATGCAGCTAGGAACTGTTGCCACTTAGCAACAGTTATCATCCTGCTGATTTTAGTCATCCTTTAAGCCTACAAGGGCAGCCTGACCACACAATATTAGCAACAGTTCTTTAAAAAACTTAACTGTGATGCACACTAAAAATTTATACAAGTCTTTGTGCTGTTTCATTTGCTAAATTCTCACTTTGTACTGGAGTATTCATTTTTCCCACCCTGCTAGATTGGAAAGGAGTCAGATAATTGAAGTAATTAATTAGTAAATTCTCTTTCTCTCTTCTAAACATCCTTTTGAGTATCTTTCTCCCAAGGCTCATTCTGTATAGCAACTGAGAGAAAAATGAAAATGCTGAACTCATTCCTATGCCATATGTACCATTTAACCACTGTGAATAGGCTAATGTAAACTAAATCAATGATATTTTCTGAGGATTCCAAATCAACCTTCCATACCCACTTGTCAGGTGACTAGTGGGTGGCTTAGCACTAACACCTGCTTCCCTACTGTGCCTTTACATTCTTACCCTGCACACTTTCTGTCCAGAGCTTAAGATATATTTCAAACACTGCCCAATAATAAGATCCTTCTAGAACTATTGGAAGTAATTTTACCTGGGAGTTCAACTTTCATCCAGGGACAGCACAAATATTCTAAGTTTAATGAGTAAAATATTACTAAGGATTGAATTGCCACACCCTGTAGACAATTCAAGTCAGGTAAAAATATGTGACAGGAAGGGTCAGAAGTAAATGTCTCTCCCTTTTCTAATGGAAAGATCTCTCCCACTGGTATAGCACAGTATTTTAAACACTTGAAGGGACCAAAACAAAATCTTTTCTCTACATTGTGGTCTGCAGTGATTTACTGTGGTCTGAAGGACCCAGACTTGGAGTTCAAATAAACAGCAGCCATCTGACAGATAAATTCTCTGTAATGGCTTATTTTTTTTTTCTGTCTTCCCATTGCATAATCTTTCATTCAGGACTGAAGTACCTACTTTTCACTTCCACACCAATTTTTCCTGGGCTATCACCATTGAGGATGCTACAATATTCTACTACTATTATTTATCTACTTCCTTATCACTGCCATAACTGTGTTCTCCTAGAAGACAGATTACATGTATGCGTACTTACATAGGCATGTGCATGTCTATTCATGAAGAGTGATTTTATCATTGTTATAAAATTATAATAATTTTGTATTTTGTGATGCAGGGAGTGGACGGATGAGTAATGGATCAAGTCCAATAAGGCATTCTAGAACAGAAGGTGTGGATAATAGTGATCTAGTTGCATAAAAAAAGTTTAGTCTTAGGCCACCATGGATGTGAAGGTGACCTTTAAAAGGGTTATTTCTCATCCTAACGTATTACTTGTTTTGCTCTGATTTTTTTTAATTGTCTAACATTCACTTTTCCAATCAGTAAAAACATCCAAAATGGTTGAAATGGTCAAGGAACCTTTGATACCTATGTCAAAATCTTGCTCTGATGTTAATATCTTTATTAGTTGAACTTCAGATAAGAGGGGCATGGTACTTGTTTCTGCTGGATATGACCACTTCAGGAAGAGAGGTATAAAGACATAAATATGGCCAACATCCACATGTACAAATGTTCACTCTTTCCCACGAAACTCTTCTATTCCATTAAGTCTTGATTCTGATGCTTCTAGAAAGAACTCCCAACAGCACTTAAAGTTTGGTTCCCAACTGTTCTTGGAGTTTTGATATTTTATGATAGCCATAAGCTTTGTTTGGGTGTCAGTAGAATGAATAGAGCACCTCCTGAATACATATCAGATATTAGTGTTGGGACAGCCAGGCAGTCTTTGAAAGAGGCTGCTGACATCAATAATTCAAGGGAAGTTCCAGCTGCACTCTTTAGAATTAAAGAAGAATAATGGGATTTCAAATATCTTTCCTGGGCCAAGAACCAAGAGAGGTAATGGACATTTCTTTCCTTTTGTCTCCTACATTCCATTTCTAGTAGCCTTTTTATCATAATAATGCCACTCTCCCTGAGTGCCTAGTTTTGTGGTAAACATTTTTTTCTGCATCAATTAATCATATAATATAGGTGGTATTTTTCCTTTGTCATGGATTGAGTTTGAAGGAAGTTTATTAAACATGCCCAAGGAATAGTGAAAAATGCAGAGCTTTCCTTAGTTTTGTTGGATTTCAAGGCTTATAGTTTTATCTGTATAGTACACTACTCCTAATTTGTTCCTTAAAAGATACTCTCTAACTTAATCAGGCTATTTACTTTTAAAGTGAACATAAAACTATCCTTTGGTCGTGTATAATTTTAAAAACACTGTTTGCTCCTGAGTTGAATATGGATAGAGTCTCTAAATCAGTATGTAGCTCTGTCTATAATTATTGCTACCCATTCTCGGTGTCCTCTCTTCTCATTCCTTTGAGTACTGTTTGGTTTCCTCTGTTGGTTTTCCGTCATTGTCACAGCCTGCTCACTTGTTACTTCAATATTTCCCTACTCACATGTATAATTCAATATGCACTCATTCAGTGATGATGCACTCATTAAATGATGTGCATATTAGAATATCCCTAAGAAATAAATTATTTCATTTAGTTTGTTTACATTTCCATTTTTAGTGATTTTTTTTAACTTTTGAAATTAGAACCCCTGGGCTGGGGAATTAGCTCAAAGGATGAGCTAAATCTTGCCTATATTGGAAGCACAAGGGCCAGGATTCAGTCCCTGGTACAAAAAACAAAACAAGGGCCGGAGGGTTGGCTCAGTGGTTCCGGTGCCTGCCTCGCAAGCACAAGGACCTGAGTTTGATCCCCGGTAACCACATACAATGCTGGGTGTGGAGACACGCCCACCAACAATCAACACCACATACCACAATGCCGGACGTGGTGGCTCACGCCTGTAATCCCAGCACTCTGGAGGCAGAGACAGGGGGATTGCTGAGTTTGCGGCGGCTTGCCTGGGCACCATAGTGAGCTCAGGGCCAGCCTGAACTACAAGGCGAGACTCTGTCTCCAAAAAGCAAAAAACAAAAACAAAAACAAAAACAAAAAACCTTAAACCCAGGAAATCTGAAGAAACAAAATTCCTGTTCTAAACAAAGGTCCTCATATTTTTTTCAGTTGCTACCCTTGGTTAGCTATTAGTAGGGCTGGGTCCTCAGGCTGAGATAGGTGCTATCAAGCTTCAACTATCAATGCTCCAACATTTCATGGATTCTGAGACCCTTTGAGACCTCTAGTGTCTGCACTAGACAATACTGCCATACTAGTTTGTACAGAAATGATGGATTTATATACTCTGCCTAGCAATGTACTGAATTTTGGGTCATATCTGATATATTTGTTGACTAATGAGGATTTTAAATGTAGTACCAGAATCAGGCGAAGACTTCTCTCTTTACATTCCTCTTCAGATAATGAGAATGACCAAGGAACAAATGAGGCATCAAAGGTGTGTGTGTGTGTGTGTGTGTGTGTGTGTGTGTGTCCTTAGCTTGCAGACCTAGTATCAAGCTGCTTGCATTAAAAAAGAAATATAATGGGTAATAATACTTGATAGTGTTTATTTAGCCTGTAGTATATGGAAGACACTGGTTAGAATTCTCTACACGCTTTGTTGAAGATGATCTTTACTCATCTGAAAGAGAGAGACTAAAGAAAAATAATTTAATAATGTAATTTAGTTTCCCTAAATTGTATTATTTGTAATTACTATTTAACTGCAATATCTGTGAATTCCATCATATGCTATAGCTATTCTTTTTTCATTTCTCATTAAATTGCAACATCTTAGCATTTACCTTTATAAATGCAATTTATTCTAATTTGGATAGTTTATAAAAACAAAATAGTATTAAATTTTATTCACTATAGCATTCAATTATAAACTTGCTCAAATGAAATTATAGGAAGTAAAAATTAAAATAGTTTATTTCCATGAGGGCACCTCATTTATATACACTGGAGGACTATATTTCAGATAGCAGTGCTTTTGAAATGTTTTTAAAATTCCTCATCATGTTATTCAGTGCATTGTCATCTTGCAAAAAAATCAACTTGGCAAAAAAGTTCTCTAAATTGACACCAAATTGATTATCTACACATGGAATTCAAATAACATTTGCTTGTACTCTACTTAAGATAATGCATTTTGTTGTATTCATCATTAATGGGTTCACTATTTCCAACAAAGAACATGCAGGTGATATTGGCTTGATATGGAGTGGATTTTGTTCCTAGGATGTGGATAAAAACACAACAAAAAATAATCAAAATGAATGAATATCTCCACCTGCTATGGAGCAGATGTGCAAACTGAGAAGTATTGTGCATCTATTGTCATCTTAGCTAATTCCTTGACCCCAAAGCATTAGTTGGCTTTTGTTTTAACCAGTTCTAAAAAATGATTTATAATATTCAGTTAGACTTGCTTTCTGTTATGATCAGAATGAAAAAGAATTTCTGAGTATAAAGAGACTAAGCAATTTTAATGAGGGGGAAAGAATAAATATGATTCTGAAGGAAAATAAAAGAGCATGTATATGGGGGTGGGGAGGTGGGGTGGGTAAGGATATGGGTAAAAATGAGAATTCACTTGTGTCATATATTGGTTCAAATTCCCCAATGTTATGTGTGATTGTGAGATGTATATAAATTGTACCAATAAATAATTCAATTTTAAAAAAGAGACTAAGCAATTTAAAAGATCCACTACATGCATTTGTTCTGTATTAGATTTTTTAAAGTTCTAAACATTGATTGTGTGCTAAAGTCTGTTTTATTCTTGGCACATGGAAGAGTTTAAGGAACTGTAATAACAACGATCTTAAACCATAATTTCTTAAGATAGTGAATTCAGCAAATAATTATTAACATATAGCCAGCTGTCCAGTGGCATTGTGCCAAATATAGGTAATCAGTAGGAGCTGGATCAAAGTCGTGTAGGACACTTAAAAACAAAAACACTGCCAGATTTCTTGCCTAAAGATGCTGATATGCCTGGAGTGAAGTTATAGAATCTGTATAATCAAATAACTGACATGATAGGAAGCAAATTAGCAGATTTGTTCCCAAGTGGGTATATTTTGCACTCCTATCCCAATATGTTTAGCAATATTTGGTGGCAGTCTGGAGAATTATTATGGTTTATATCTGGATGTCCTCCCAAAGTCTCATGTGTTCAGAGTTAGGATCTGTGGAAGGTGCTTGGATTATGGAGCTTATTCCTGACTTGGTATTAGATGGGATTGGTCCAATTAGAAGAGATGAATCAAGGGGTACAGGTGACCTGGAAAAGTATATGTCCCTCCTGGCTCTTCCTTTTGTTCTTTGCTTTAATACTGCTATGACACTGAGTGAGTAGCTTTTCTCTGCTCACATCCTTCCACCATATCTTCCTGCCTTGGAGTTGATTAACCATGAACTGAAAACTCTAGAAAATGAAAGCCAAAATAAACCTTGGAAAATAAATCATTAAGTTACAGGTGTTGGGTATTTTGTCCCAGCCACACAGAAATGAAGACAAGTGTTACAACTTTAGGAAATGTGTGCTATTGGTTCATAATGGAACAGGCAAGAATTGTTATTAAATTTTAAATATTAAATATATTACACACATAAAACTTTCTGATGATTCATGCTAAAAATGGTCTGATCTAAAACATCTAAATAAAAAGTAGAAGCACTTAATCTTCTGGAAGACAGAATAGATAAAACTCTTGAAGACACAGGTATAGACAATGACTTTATGAGCAAGAACACATCACACAGGAAATATTACAAAGAATCAACAACTGGACCTCATGTTATTAAAAAGCTTCTGTATAGCCAAAAACAACACAAAACATCAACAGAGTCAACAGACAAACCACGGAATGGGAAAAAAATCTACCATCTCTTTCTCAAACAAAAGACTAATAGCTAAAATAAATTTTAAAATCCCAAAAGAATCACACACCCCCAAATTGAAAAATCTAACCCCTATTGCTGAGTTTGAAGCTTGTCTGGACTACATAGTGAGCTCAGAGCCAGCCTGAACTACAAAGCGAGACCCTGTCTCAAAAAAAAAAAAAATCTAACCCCTAAATGGGCATTTGAAATGAATACATACTTCTTGGAGGAAGGAATACGAACAGCAAATAAAAAATGAAAACATGTTTGGCATCACTGGCTAATAGAGAGTCGCAAATTAACACTGCGATTCCAACCATCCCAGAAAGAATAGCTTTTTATAGCATCATCAAGAAATCAACTGATAACAAATGCTAATGAGGCTATGAGGAAAAAGGAGAACTTCATCATTGTTGGTGGTAGGAAAAATTGGTACGATACCTATTGAAATTAGTATGAAGATTCCTTAAAACATGAAAACTTGAGATTCCATTTGACCAATCTCTTCCCCTTTTAGGCATCTTCCCAAAAGTGTTAAAGCATCATATCACAGTGATGTAGGTGCACCTAAGTTTATAACAGTTTGTAATATCTTAACACCAGAAACAGCCCATATGTCTATCAACAGATGAATGGGTAAAGAAAATGTGACACTTATATATAATAGAGTACTACTCTGTCATAAAGGATAGAATTGAGTCATTTATAAATAAATGAATGTACCTTGAGCCCTAATTTTACATGAAATCAATGAGGTAGATAAGTTTAAATATTTTGTATTTATCTTATATGAGAAACCCTAAGGATAAATAAGGAATAAAATGAAGGGTTAAGTTGGAAGAAAATGTTCAAATGGGAAAAGCAATAAAGGAAGGGGGAGAAAGGAAAGGGCAATGGATTTTGAAAAATGAAAACAAAGCTTCTTTAAGTACAGAGTTGAAGAAAGGTTTTACAGAAGGAAGGAAAATAGCACCCCCCCAAAAAAATAAGAGAAGAATTAAGATATATTCTATACAGGTACAAATTCCCTGTGATGATTGTGATCATTATGTATGGTAAATATATGTGAATGAAAAATAAATAAACATTGATCTAAAATTTTCAGTAGTTCTCAGGTTGAAAAGGCTGGTCTACACAGTATAGACACTGCTTTATAAAATTCATAATTAACCAGGATGAACAAAAGATGCACAAAATATCCATTTATAATTGGATAAAATACATGGTATGAGTCCAGAGAACCAAATAAAAATTAAGGAAAATTTTAAAAAAATTAACCACAAGATCATTAATTATTTGTATTGGGGACATCATACCTGAAAAAGAATGTGAAATAAATGGAAAATTTGCTTCTAACTAATACCATATTTATAATGGGAATTATCCCAGATAAATGGTGTCTGTGCTCAAAAACTGATTTAAATATTTTACTTAGCCTTGAATATTGAATAGGAGAACAGAGTTAGCTTATCAACAACAGCAAATGCTTTTTAAATACTGGCTGTGAAGTGAAAATAGTGCTACCTATGTCATCTAAATAAACAAAAACCAAAACTGGGAAGCATTCACAGGATGTTAAAAAATTGCTTTTGTCCTTTTATCCTCCTCTCACTCTCACACTCTTCCTAATTTTTTACTATCTCTAGAGATCAGATGCTTATAAGCAAGAAGTATAATAAATTACTGAAAGATATTTTAGTTGCTGTCAATGTGAGGCTTGGATTAATAATGAAACCAATTAAATCTTCAAATACCTTCAATGACAACAATAAAAATATAATTTCCAGGGAGCAATAAGGTTAGCTGTGTTGAACACTGTGTGCAATCATGTTGAAACCAAATTTATAAACATTGGGGAATTCTACTAGTTGGCTAAAGAAACAGCAGTTAACTGGTTTAATGAAAATAATTATAAAAGACATTGTGCTTTTTTTTTTATCAGTTGTCTTGTGTGTGTCCAATGATAACCAGTCAGCAGAAATAGTGGAATGTCTGAAGCCGATGAGTGGCATGCCTCCTCTTGTGCAAGAGTGTACTGTGCCATGTCGAGAAGACTGTACCTTCACCACTTGGTCCAAGTTCACATCCTGCTCCAAGAACTGTGAAGCCGTTCAGAGTAGGCGACGACAGCTCACAGGTAGTGTTGGGCCTTATACTCTTTAACTTTTGACAAACTGTACTTGTCTAAATCAGCCATGTCCAGTATTAGCTCCAAAGGTCCAGACTTTGTGTCAGATGAGTCCTTTATCCCTTAACGTGTCCCACCTCTCAATATATCTCCTCAACATAGAGCAATGCTGAGCATATAAAATGCAACCACTTAACATTTGGGAAATGAGTGAAAGATACGAATCATACATATGTGTATAAAGGTTTTTATTTTTTTGTATAGTTTTCTAATCATTGTAGTCATATAGAGCATTTTATCCACTGACATCTTTTGAGCAACTAATACCAAAGTTTCTGGAGCTTAATAGTGCCAGGATGTCAGAAAGCTTACACACAGTTGCTAGAATGGCAAAGACAGATATTAACTTACATTTTTTTTGCTTTTATTTTATAAGCAATCTGAGCTTTTAAAAATTTAATAGTGTAGCTGGCTGCAGTGGCTCCTGCCTGTAATCCCAGCACTTGGGAGGCAGAGACAGGAGGATTGCTGAGTTCCAGGATTGCCTGGGCTACATAGTGAGCTCAGAGCCAGCCTGAACTACAAAGTGAAACCCTGTCTCAAAACAAAACAAAACAAAACAAAACAAAACAAAACAAAACAAAAATGTTTAATAGTGTAAATAATAATTACATTGCATATTTAGATTCTGGTTTTGTGACATATTATGATTTGTCAGTTTTGTGTTCATCTGCCAAAATTAAGAGAAATTACAGCAACTTGTATAAAAGTCCTGTAGGTTTTGCCTACAATATATAAATAAATGGTACATAGTGTACTTAACTGCTTGTCTAAATGATATGCTAAAATTTAGCTACATGTGTATTTGTATATGCAGAATATTTACTGTAGGGAATGGACAACCAAAGGCAAAAAAAAATGCTAGAATAATCAGTGAGATAATAAAATTGGTGTTGACATTGAAGAATGAAGCACAGATGACCATTTGTTCTCATGAGCAATTCAAGTGCTATTTTTCTTGCTTTTGAGACTCCTTTGTTTGAAGACGTTGCTTATGTGATCACATTTATAATTTAACTCACTGTAATGGTTTTATTCAGTCAACTAAATCCTTTCATAGGATCCTGCATACACACTGGATGTGTACTTGTAAGTGAAGGTGAAATGTATATTTACAATAGAAATATCAGATATTGCAAAAATTGTGCAAGTAGTTTTAAATATCATTGTCTATGTTACTAACATAAAACAAATTTCTTACAGAAAACAATATGATGGAACAGAACATTTGTACAGAGAATAATCTGAAGTTCAAGAACAACTTCCTGATACTTTATTTCCCTGCATATATAATAATGTTAGAATCCATTATTCTCATAACTCCTTGTATCTGAGTTGAGAGTTTCCTTTAGAGGGAAAGCTTTAAATTAGTGGCTAATTTTTCTTTTTTTCCTGAAAGTTAGTTAAGGATATTAGGCATCTGTAAAAGAAGAATGGAAAGTATTTAAAATCATAGGCCATTTATTTATTTTACAGCCAACATAGTTATACATTTTAAAACATTAATTTGATTTATTTTTTGAAAAGTTAATACTGAAGACTGTTATATACTTTTGTACAAACTCTAGCCTAATAATTATTTGAACTAAAGGGCTATTTATAATTTATCTTCTAAATTATTGTCTGTTTTAGATGGAAAATTGATCTTTATGTATCTTTGTGTCTACATGAATAGACACACACATAGAAAAAATATTGATTGCCTGTTATTCATTAATTGTTTAAAAAATCAGCCAAATGAATCCTTCAGTATCATTGTTGAACAAATCAAACCTAGAAGTGATATTTCCACTTTTTAAGTCTTATTTTCATTAGTTGGAAGATGATGCTGATATTTTCTTATCTGCTCTGTAAAGTAGCAGTAAACCATCTCTAATGCAAATGACAGAAAAAAAGTCTTTATTTCTGTCTTTAACACAGTCATATCCAAAGAAGCACATAAACACAAATATAGGCCACCCCTTGAATATGGGGATATCCTGGGTATTTGTTTTTCTTCTTTCCATTTTTAATAAGAGACTTTTAATTTCCTACCAGCTTATTCTATGTGTTGATCTAAATTAGAACATTGTCATTTTTAAATTAATGGTAATTAAAACAATGGTTTATACAATGCTGAAAATATTTAATTCATTGATAAAATATTGTCCATGTAACTATAGGTACATACAAATATGTGTATATACACATGCATATAGATGTACATAAGTGTATAAATGCAGATTCAAAATAACTATAAAACTCATAGTCTAACTTAAGGAATATATTAAGTGTATTTATAGTTTTGCTAGAGATTGATTCAGTACCAGCTGGTTCTGACTCTGAAAGTTAATTCTGATTTTGATTAAAATGTAATTAAAGGCTGCAGATAATTTGTTGCTTATTATGAGAATCATTTTTGTATTAACTAACTTGCTTAAATCTCTCTTCAAACAATGACATCATGGAATTAAAGAAGGTATTACAAAGACAGAGACAGTGTCCATTTGTACAGAATATTTATTCTTCCAGTAAAATTGGTCTACTTTATAGATGACATTATCTTTTTCCCCCATCATCCTTCTTCTTTTCTAAATTCTCTTTTCCTTTCCCTCTTCTTTTTCCCTCCCTCCTACTCTTTCTCTCTTCTTACTCTTTCTAACATCCTTTTTCAGTTATTCCATGAGCATCTTCAGTTTACCTTACCATGATGGACTAGGTAGGGATGACCTGGATTTCAGAGTTTACAGCTATTTGGAAAGATGGTGAGGTTTTACTATGTATAATTACAATGCACTATACATGCTGTGTGGTATAGTACTTGCTGTAGTATCTTTCTATTAAGGGCTGTGTTACTTATTGTAACAAAATTGGTCTATTGAAACAAGGCAGACTTATAGATTTATTACTTTGCAATTCTGTATATTTGAAATCTAACATGAGCTAAAGAAAGATTGTGTATGAATACATTCTTTTTTGGAGGCCTCATGTGGAGGATTTGTTTCCTTACCCTTTGAAGTATATGGAGCATTCTCACATTCTCTTACTTATGGTCCCTTTCCTCTATCTTCAGAGGCCACAATATTATGTCTCTCTGACTTTCCATCTGTAGTTACATTCACTGTGTCTTGTTAGTCAAGAATGCGGTCATCCTCGGAGAGCCATTTTTCTGCTTCCCATGAACTATGTATGTAAAAAAGAAGAATATTTCTTTCAGTCCTGATATGCAGAAAGTGTTTAAGTCTGGAAGGTATCATCTGTTAGTTGGATCTGGATGAAGCAGCAGGCAATAACTAGATGAACATGGGTAGGTAGAATCCATGGAAATTTCTGGAGAAACGTGCAAAAGGTAGAAACAAAAACAGACATTTCTAGGAGCTGAAGAATGCTCAATATCACTAGGCCATAACATTCCAGAGTCATAGTAGTGCAATGTAGATAGGAAGCAGATGTTAACAGACTCAAGTCATGTAGGATTTGATGACCAGGGTGAGGAGTCAGACTTTGTTCTATCAAGTACAGTATATCATTGAAGTGTTATTAGTGGACAGTGGTATGAAAACTATTACTTCCTCAAAAGGTGTTTCTTTGTTTAGTGTCATAAACAGATGGATGGCAGTTAAGTGTGATGGCAGTAAGATTTCAGTGAAATCTGTTTCAGTGATTCAAGCTGGAGATTTGAGATGGGTTAAATGTAGGCGCCTTTGGAATGAATACAGGTTCAATGATTCAAGAGATATCTAATCAGATCTTGAAACGTTACACTTCACCATCTATCATATGTGGATATTTCACCAGAATAATTCAAGTGTGACATTTCAGCTTTGACTTGGTCATATTGAGGTATTCAAAAGGAGAAAGACTGATGTATGAAGGCAATGAGTGAGTTTTTGCTTTTGAGTTTACTGGGGTTTTTAAGGTGACTTTTTCAGTCTGTGTCTCACAGCATGAGCAAAAAATCTAGAATAAAGATAATAATTTAGAATTTAGGAAATATAGACAGTAATTAAATCCTTCAAGCATGTAAATATATATATATATATATATATATATATATATATATATATATATATATATAATAAAAGAAGAGAACCTAGATTGCTTTCCCTAAGGAAGTCATGAGCTAAGAGAGTCCCACAGAGAGAAAAGTCCATGGCAGTGACAGAGGGTGAGGATGGGGGTAACAGCAGTGTGTTATGGAACTTGGGAAGGCTGTTTCAGAAGTGAAGGTATGCAGCCCACACTGAACCATAGTTGAGCAATCACATCTGAAAGGTGAAGAACTGTTTCTTCTCATTGCATTTCTTTATCAGTTTAGTAGAACCATTTCAAGAAGTAGGTAGACCCAGAATCCAGAATTAAGTGGGTTGAAAGGAAAGTAGAAATCAAGGAGGTGGAGATAGGGGATTTGGATAGAAGTTTGGAAAGTACAGATTGGGCATGCTAAACACTGATGAAAAGACATCAATTGCTACTCACTGATAAACCCATTGGCCAGCAAACCTTCAGAACTCAATGAAGGCTATGCTTCTCAGGATTATTCTAAATATTCCTGATGGTACAAGCAAGTGAATACACTCTCCCTAAGTAACAGGGAGTAGCAAAAGCTATTGCCACACTAATTTGGAGTATTATAAGAATTCTCATCTGTGTGAACATAAACATGGTGGCAGACCATAGGGCTAATCATCCAGTCAACAGTTGTGGAACTGGGTATGATGGAAACCATCTGGCGATTCAGAAATAGCCCATGCATGAACTTGTGTCAGGGACTTAACCAACCTTCTATAAAGACTGGGAATAGAGTATTGAAGCTGCCTACATTTTTTATAACCAGTCATAGTTCTAGATAATGGCTCAATAATGAGAGAACAAAGGTTGAATTATTAGATCTAGGAAAAATTTTAGTAATCTAGAGAAAGTATGTTGGTAGCAAAATCAAATCAAGTCACATACTAAGTCAGAATCCACTAAACATGTTTATAAAGTATTCACAGCTGTGATGTTACTGTTGTCATTAAAGTTGGTATCATTGCCACAAGGACCATCAGAGCCAACTGGCTGACAAAGTAGAGTGATATACTAAAATATTTATGTGAAAGGGTTCCTCAAATTATACACAGCTTTTTCTCAGATTTAATCATCTAACTTGTTTTTATAATTTATTGTAGCAAAGTTTGTGAACTATCTGATAACAAGGATCAAAATGAATACTACTTGCTCATCACATCTGAAGTCTTCTCTATCCTTTTAAGGTCATAATATAGGAGGGTATCATTTGTCTCTGGAATAAACTGTGTTTAAAAAGTTACAGAAAAGCATAGTTACTCCATCAAGACTTTTATATTAATTTTTGCGGCAACCATTAGTTTCAAGGAGAATGGAGACAAGGTTAGTCAACCTATTATCAATAAAACATATAGAAAATAATATTAAACATACTAATAAGAAATTTTTAGATATTGATTCCTTAGCAAACATTTTCTAAGAATTTTGAACCATAACCCTACAAGGAAGCAATTTTTGTTTTCAAACTAACCTCAAATTCTCCTGAGAGTTGCTTCCTTGTCCTGGGGTTTGTCCTCCATGGCAAAAAAAGGAAAAGAAAAAAGAAAAGAACAAAACTATTTTATTGAAAGTTTAATATTCTAAGAGGTTGTAAGAGAAAAGATGTAAATGACTTTCAGTAAAATAGCAGATATAAAATTGATACAACAATGTCTTTTGTTGGAACAGGGAAAAGCAGAAAGAAGGAGAAATGCCAGGATGCTGATCTGTACCCTCTAGTAGAGACGGAACTGTGTCCATGTGATGTATTCATAGCCCAGCCTTATGGAAACTGGTCAGACTGCATCCTTTCAGAAAGCAGAAAGGAGCCTTGGCGAGGACTGCGGGTCCAAGGAGACATCAAAGAATGTGGAGAAGGTGTACGCTTTCGAGCAGTAGCCTGCTCTGATAAAAATGGAAGACCTGTGGACCCCTCCTACTGCAGCAGCTCTGGTAAGGAAATGAGGAGTAGCAGATGAGAACATTGTCAAAGCTCTAGAATTAATAGCATTGTTTATTAATAATTGTTTTCCTTCTTCTTTGTTGATAACACTCTGCCACTCATAAAATATAAGAGATGCACATATCCATGTTCCAGTGATTGTCTGGACTGTGATGATACTGGACTTTTGATTCCCTTTCTCAGTACTTCACCTTTATATATTGGCTACTTGCTAGTTTTATTTCAATAAGAAAGCCAGAGCACAGAACAAATGCATATATTTATGGTGCTTTTTGGTGCTTTGTCTGTATACACAGAGGACATCAGACCTTCAGTTTTTTTCTGATGCAGGTAACAAAATATCAATGGAAAAGTTGATTTTGAGGCCAGAGATTTAGCTCAGTGGTTCTGGTGCCTGCCTCACAAGCACAAGGTCCTGAGTTCCATCCCTGGTAACCACATACAATGCTGGGCGTGGTGACTCACCCCCACCAGCAATCAATACCACATACCACAGTACTGGGTGTGGTGGCTCACGCCTATAATCCCAGCACTCGGGAGGCAGACACAGGAGGATTGCTGAGTTCGAGGCTTGCCTGGGCTACATAGTGAGCTGAGGACCAGCCTGAACTACAAAGCGAGACCCTGTCTCAAAAAAAAAAAAAAAATGTTCATTTTGAACATTTTACAGTACAAGATAGAAGTAAACCCAAGTGAATAAGATAAAATAATAGAAACGAAATGTGGCACTCTGGGAAAATTTTGTGAGATGTTAATAAAAGGGGAGACTGCCATTTTTTGAAACTTTGTTGAATGCACTCAAAAGATATGGGAGATTGGAGAAGGGAATGAAGGTTAAATATTTCTAGGATAGAATTAGTGAACAAGGCTGAGAGTGAGCATTATTATGAAGCTTATGAATTTTTCTATTTTTCATACTATTCTCTATTTTTAGACTAAATAAGATAGAGGTTTTACAGAGGTTTATGGAAAAATAGATTTTTTGTTTGAGAAATTCCATAAGTAAATAGGTAGATTTGGGCATTAGTAAGAAAGATCTTATTTTAAAAAATAAATAAAAAATATAATAGCAATCACCAAAGACAGAAAATTTACTTCATTGTTTTTGTAATTATATTTAAATCAGGAGAAAGTATGTTTTATAAGTTTATTTTGTGTATCATCAAATCATCTGACATTTGCAAATACAAACATCAAAGACAATTTAATGCACTGATGATGTACAATAAACAGCTACATTTATAACTAAAAAGCACACCTGCTAGTGTCAGAAATGCTACACTGAATTCAGTTCTAATATACAGTTCAGGTAAGCAATAGTTCTTCAAGGCCAGTGAACAGTTCATTTTTATTCCGTATATACCCCTATCATTGTAAGAGTTCAAATTCAAGTTTAGAGTGATTCTTTAGTGCCATAATTGCCCTAATCTGTTTTCTCAGGTACTCTTTAGAGTTGTTTAAAGAGACTTGACCTTTTAAAACATTAAACATTTCACCAACAAGCAATTGACCTATTTTAATCAAGCCACAGCTTAGTGACTTTAATTGTACAGCCTCTGTATATATACTGGATTTTTTTTTTCAGTGCTGTGTATGGAACACCTGCAATATACCTATTATTTAATTTGGGTATACCATGTTAGAGTTATAGAGAAATCAAGGACTCAGAAAGTTTATTATACAAATGCTTAACAAGAACCTTAAATTTTGATTAGCTCTAAAGATACTGAATAGAAAATCTTTAGATAGACTTTAGAAAGCCCTCACATACATCAGAGATGTAAAGAGTGAGACAGCAGCGGCCATGTAAAAGAAACATAAAAAAGTCATTTTAGTCAGTAGGTGTCCCTGGTGTGATAGGAAAGAAGTTCTGGGAGAGGACAGAGATGATATGTGGGGTTTATACTTTGAGTATAAGGAGCAGAGGAGCTAGAGGTGAGATGTGTAAAGAAGAATTTAAGGATATAGAATCTTTTGAGACCACCCAAGCATATGGATCTAATCCAAGTGCAGGTAGCATCTGAGAATGAGGTGGGCAATGTGATCTAGTATATGTTTAAGAGCTCACTTTAGTCAGCTGTCCACAGAGTAGCTTAAAAGGGGCAAAGAAGCCACTGGAAGACAATAGCAGGTAGTTAAGGGGAAATCCAACAATTGGTCAGACTGTGGTGGTGGCTTATAGAGAAACTTTTTTTTTTTTTTTGAGACAGGGTCTGGCTTTGTAGTTCAGGCTGGCCCTGAGCTCACTATGTAGCCCAGGCAAGCCTGGAACTCAGCAATCCTCCTGCCTCAGCCTCCCAATTGCTGGGATTACAGGTGTCAGCCACCATGCCCAGCTAGAAAAGCATTTTTAAGGCATGATTTGGAAACAGAATTGAGACGATTATCCCAAATATAAGAACCATTTTAATATGTTGACTATCATTCACCTCTAATTTTATGAATGTCTGTAAGCGTGTACTTACATTGTATTTTAATTTGTAAAAATTATTTCAATATCTTCCAGAAAGACAAGATATTTGTAGCTCAGACAATTTAGTCTATCAGCAAAAGCTCTCAGGAAATCTAAATGATTTTCACCTAAGAAAGATGCTTTGATCAAAATTTACTAGTTTTATAACATTTATGATACTTATATTAATATGTTAATGGTGTATCTTTTCAAAAGTGGTTTTCTAAATAGTGAGAGAAAACATACTACTGTGTCACCTAGTGGATCATTATATTTATCAAGTAAACTTTATTTCTGTCATGAACAAAAACATAGTATTGTTTTTTTCAAGTGTTTTTAATTGGTTTTATTGGTACATTTTATGTATATGTTATGATCACAATCAACATTGGGAATTTGTACCAGTACATGACACGACTTTATTCTAATTTTCTTCCATTCCCTTGCCCCCCTAACCCCAATCCCCTGTATACATAACCTTTGTTTCCTTTTTGTTTATCATCAAATTTTTTCTTTCCCTTCTAGCAGTGTTTTTATGTTCATCTGTTAACTTGCTATTAAGAACTTTATTTTAGTTATGAACAAAGTAAGACACAGAGTAGTGATTATAGTCCAGTTTTTCTTAAAAGGAACTTGCTTTCTTATGCTTATATAGTCTTTAGCTTCCATTTTCATTTGGAAGATATAAAAGAGATTTCCTGAGATAGTATCAGGGAGAATTTCTCACAAGGGTAATATTCTCTATGATGAGTTTTTCTTCTGGTTCATATAGCTGTGTGAATACAATTTAATAAATATTACATTATCAATTTGGTGGATTTCATGGGTGGTTCAAACCATGGAGAGTCAAGGTCAAGTTTGGCTTTGAGAAAATCATTGTGAGGAAAAATGTTAAAACTGTACTTTGTCATATAAAAAGCTTAAGAATGAAGTTTTAGTCTTCATTTATTTGGTATTGTTTCCCAACAAATGCCAACACTGCCTTGCACAGAAGTACATGGTATTTTCCCCACCTCTGTGTTGACTATTTGGCCAGCACAATAGTACGTCCATTATTTAGATACTTGAGGTGAGTTATTCCCAACTATGTCTCTTACCCCAGTATTTTCCTAAAAAACAAAACCTAAACATACCCCCCTCTCCAACACACTGTATTCATTTTCTTCTTGGCCCTTCTTCATATCTACCTCAATGGCATCTCTTCTCAGAGCCCGTATATCACTTCTTTCTGATTCTTCTAAAAAATCCATCCAGTTCATCACTTTGTATTTCCTTTCCCAGTGTTCATTCCTCTTTTTTTCATTCCTTTTAATAATGGATGACAAATATCCAAGAGTTGAGAAGACTTTTTTCTTTCATTTTTTTTTTCAAATGCTGTATTCATAGTGTCTGAAAGAGGGCATGAAAGTTGATAGGTATTTAAAACGTGTTTTTGAATGCATGCTTGAACCTTCAGGTCTTAATAATTCACCTCTGAAGTATCTTTCAATCTTTTCCTTTTCTCTTGCTATCTACTGCTATCTTCCAGTACCCTGTATTTTATTATTGTGTCTTGAAATCCTCTTTATTAACTATCATGCCAAAAGTCAACCTTTACCATACTAAAATTCAAATGTAACCATGTCACTGAACTGTGTGTAGTATTTATCTGCCTCCCTTTTAAGTACCTGACTCTTATTAGAGTCCTCAAGAACCTCTATGAGTACATAGTTCTACTTGGCATGTCCTTTCTTTCAGGAGACTTATTCTTTGGGGCAAGACAGGTGCTGCCTCTTCTAGCAAGGGTTTCTACTTTTATTGCATGTCTATTTAGATATGCATCTAGCAGGAACACTCATTATGTAGCTCACACTGGCTGAAACTGTTGGGGGTTCTCCTGCCTCAGCCTCCCAAGTGCATCACACACTGAGCTCCACACACATTTCAATTTCTTTTGCTAAAGTCACAACTTGTAGAAATTCAGAATAAAATCATTTTTATTTCTCCATCCCTGAAGCCCAGCATAAAATCTGGGCCTTTATAAGCTGTGAGTGTACATTGGTAAATGAATAAAAGGACTAGTTCAAGCATGGAAAGAATCAACCTATATTCTCATATAAAAGTTTTGGAATGTGTGTGTTTGTGTAACAGCCTTTTTTCTTTTTAAAGAAAAGCTGCATATAAATAAAGCAGATCCATGGAGAAGTCAGTCATGCAAAATATAGTACAGAAGCCTGGCTTTCATTTGAGGCTCACAGACATTTTAGGATTAGTGGAAAGGAAATGTCAGTGCCACAAGTGGACAAGAAATGTGTCTGAAAAAATGGAAAAATGCAAAAGAGCCCCAGTATTGCAAATAACCCAGCTATGACTATATAAATAATGTTTAATTTACTAGACCATAAAGTAAAAATACAATGTTTAGATCTGATTCCTGATATATTATATTGCTTTTGAGAGGCAATTAATCTGTTAATATTTCACTCAGAAATAACTTAGTACTTGTGGCTTAACTCTATTATAATTTAATTAATTTGCTGCCATATATAAGGAGGAATAGATCACAGACAGAGCAAAGTCATAATGATCATTATCTACAGAAGATGTTCATGGGCAGTGTAGGTGTGTCTGAGAGGTAAGCCACTTACTTAGCAGGTGCAAGGCCCTGAATTCAGTCCTGAGCAGCACAAAAAAATAAAACTAGGGAAGAATGCTTCTGCAATTCAAAGAGTAACACATGTTAATACCTTTAGGAATACTCTCTCTCTCTCTCTCTCTCTCTCTCTCTCTCTCTGCTGTATTTCATAAGATTAAACTATTTCAGTTATAGTTATATATGAACAAGTTTATTTTGTCTGAACAAAAAAGGACATGTTTGAGGACTGGAAGTTATAACTTTATTAACCAAGATAATTAAGAGAACATCTTGCAAAATGCCTTGGCAGAGATCTACGGGATTCCAAACATGCAACATTTTTTAAAAAAATTCTTTATTGGTACCATTTATATACGTATCACAATCACACATAACATCGGGGAATTTGTACCAATATACAAAACAAGTTAATTCTCATTTTCACCCATATCCATACCCACCCACACGTCCACACCCCTATACACAAGCTCTTTTATTTTCTTTCAGAATCATATTTATTCTTTTCCCCTCATTACATTCCCACAGCAAATTTCCTTTGGAAACTTCCCATTCTACAAAAAATGTTATACTTTCTAGAGCTCATTTGCATCTACAGGTGCTCATATCAAAGAAAAGATCCAATATTTGCCTATATGTGATCTATTTATTTCACTTATTAGTGTGTCCTGCAGGTATATCCAATTGCACATGAATGAATCTACCTTGTCATTCTTTATGGCAGAATAATACTCCATTTTATAAAACAACCACATCTTCTTTATCCACTCTCCAGTTGATGGACATTTGGGTTGTTTCCAAGATTGAGCTATCACGAACTGAGCTGCTATGAACAAGGGTCTGCATCTCTCTTTCCAAAATGATATTTAAATTCTTTTGGGTATATTCCTAGCAGGGGGATAGCAGGGTCAAATGCGACCCCTAATCTTAGTTTTCTGAGAAATCTCCACACGGATCTCCACTACGGTTGCATAAGTCTACAATCCCACCAACAGTGGAGAAGGGTTCCTTTGACCCCACAGCCTCACCAGCATTTATTGTTGGTTGTTTTGAAATCGTGGCCATTCTTTGTAGAGTGGGATGAAATCTCAGTGTTGTTTTCATTTGCATCTCTTGAATGACCAGTGATGTTGAGGTTTTCTTAATATGCTTCTTGGCTGCTTTGACTTCTGCCTCTGAGAAGTGTCTGTTCATCTCAGATGCCCATTTTTGAATTGGGTCTTTGAACTTGGGGAGACTGATCTGTTTAAGTCCTTTATATATTGTAGATAATAGCCCTTTGTTTGATAAGCAGCTAGTAAAGATTTTTTCCAGTGTTGTTGGTTGTCTTTTAGCAGTGCCAGTGACTTCTTTTGCTATGCAAAAGCTTTTCATAGAATGAGATCCCATTCGTTGATTCTTTCTGCTAGTTCTTGTGCTATAGAGGTTTTATTCATAAAGTCTCTGCCTAAGCCAATGTCTCCAAGAGTTTTGCCTAATCTGTTTTCCAGAAGATTTATTGTTTCTGTTTTAATGTTAAGTCGTTTCCATTGTGAATTTAGTTTTGTGCATGGTGAAAGAGATGGGTCTAGCTTTAGTTTTTTGGCAGGGTAAAGCCCAGTTTTTGCAGCACCATTTGTTAAACAGGATGTCTTTCCTCCATTCAGGGTGTTTGGCTCCTTTGTCAAAGATAAGGTGGCTTAGTGTATCAGGGGTTGTTTCTGGATCTTCTAATCTGTTCCACTGGTCCTGGGGTCTGTTACTTTGCAAGTACCATGCAGTTTTTATCACAGTGGCTTTATAGTAGAGTTTTAAATTGGGGATTATATTAACCCCTGCTATGTCGTGGTTGATTAGAATTGCTTTTGCTATTCTAGGTTTCTTGTGGTTCCAGATGAATTTTTGTATTATTTTCTCTAGCTCTATGAAGTATAGCATTGGAATTTCAATTGGAATTGCATTGATTCTGTATAGTAGTTGTGGAAAAAGAGCCATTTTGATGATGTTGGTTTTCCCTACCCAGGAAGAAGGGATGTCTTTCCACTTTCTGACCTCCTTTTCTAACTCGTTTTTCAGAGTCCTGTAGTTTTCAGAGTAGAGGTCTTTCACTTCCTTTGTTAGGTTGATTCCTAGATATTTCATTTTTCTGAGTGCTCTTGTGAAAGGGATTGACTCCCCAATTTCTCTTTCAGTGAGTCTGTTGTTTGTGTAGAAAAAGGCTGTTGATTTTTGAGCATTAACCCAGTATCCAGCAACACTACTAAATTTGGAAATTAAGTCTAGCAGTCTTTTGGTTGAGTTTTTAGGATCCTCTAGATATAGTATCATATCATCAGCAAATAATGACAGTTTAACTTCTTCCTTTCCTATCTTTATTCCTTTTATACCTTTGTCCTGCCTGATTGCTATGGCTAATGTCTCCAGCACTATATTGAACAAGAGTGGTGACAGCGGGCATCCTTGTCTCCTTCCTGACCTTAGTGTAAAAGGTTTCAGTTTTTGCCCATTGAGTATGGTGCTGGCTGTTGGTTTCTCATAAATAGCTTGTATTAAATTGAGATAAAGTCCATCTATTCTGATTCTCTGTGTGGTTTTGATCATAAATGGGTTTTTGGATTTTGTCAAAAGCTTTTTCTGTGTCTATTGAGATAATCATATGGTTTTTGTCCTTTAGTCTGTTAGTATAGTGTATTATGTTGATTGATTTATGTATGTTGAAGCAGCCTTGCATCCCAGGGATAAATCCAACTTGATCAGGGTGTATGATTTTCATGATAACTCTCTGTATTCTGTTTGCCAGTATTTTATTGAGGATTTTTGCATCAATGTTCATTAGAGAGATTGGCCTGTAGTTTTCTTTTTTGGCGGGATCTTTCCCTGCCTTTGGGGTCAAGGTGATGGTTGCTTCATGGAATGATTTGGGGAGTACTCATTCCCTTACGATTTCATTAAAGAGATTGAGAAGTACTGGTATTAAGTCTTCTTTAAAAGTTTTGTAGAATTCAGCAGTGAAGCCATGAGGACCAGGGCTTTTCTTTGTTGGTAGGTTTTTATTACATTTTCAATTTGCCAGATTGATATCGGGTTGTTTAACATTTTTATATCTTCTTCATTCAGCTCTGGAAGTTCATATGAGTCTAGGAATCTATCTATTTCTTCTAGATTTTCTATCTTCTTGGAGTACAGGTTTTCAAAGTATGTGTTTATTATCCTTTGGACTTCTGGTTCTGTGCTCATTTACCCATTTTCATTACTTATAGCATGGATTTGAGCCTTTCCTTCCTTTGTTTGATAAGGTTGGCTAAGGGTCTGTCAATTTTAATTATCCTTTCAAAGAACCAACTCTGATTCATTGGTTCTTTGTACTGTTCTCTTTGTCTCTATTGCATTAATTTCTGCTCTGATCCTTATAATTTCCTCTCTAGTATGTGCTTTGGGTTTGTTTTACTCCTCTTTTTCTAATTGTCTGAGGTTCATCGTTAGGTTCTTTATTTCAGTTTGTTCAATTTTCCGAATGTAGCCATTCAATGCTATGAATTTCTCTTGTAGAACTGCCTTCATTGTGTCCCATAAATTCCTGTATGTTGTGCTTGGGGTTGTCGTTGAGTTGTAGAAACTGTTTAATTTCTTCTTTAATTTCTTTTTTTGCTCACTGGTTGGTCAACAGAGTGTTGTTCAATTTCCATGTGTTTGTAAGGATCTTGGAATTTCTTCTGCTATTCAGCTCCAGTTTCAAGGCACTATGGTCTGAGTATGCAGGGGATAAGTTCGATTGCTTTGCATTTATTTAAGCCTCTTCTATGGACTAGAATGTGATCTATTTTGGAGAATGATCCATGAGCAGCTGAGAAGAAGGTATATTCTTGTTTTGTAGGCTGAAAAATTCTGTAGGCATCTAATAAGTCCATTTGCTCAAATGTTTGATTTAGCTCAAGTATTTCTTTGCTGATTCTTTGTCCAGTTGATCTGTCAGTTTGTGACAGTGGAGTAGTAAAGTCCGCTACTACTGTTGTATTCATGGATAGCTGGCTTTTCATGTCTAGTAATGTTTGTTTTATATAGTAGGGTGCATTAGAGTTTTGTGCCTAGATATTTATGAGTGTTATTTCTTTCTCCTGGATTGTTCGTTGTATGAGAATATAGTGACCTTGTTTATTTCTTTTAATCAGTTTGGGTTTGAACTCTATTTTATCTGCAATCGAGATAGCCACTCCTGCTTTTTTGCAGTTTCCTATGGCATGGAGAATTCTTTTCCAACCTTTTATTTTCAGTCTATGGGTTTCCTTCTGAATTTTCTGTATGTTTCCTGTATGTAGTAGATTGTAGGATCTAGCTTCTTGAACCATTTTGCTAGTCTGTGTCTTTTAATTGGCCCATTGAGTCCATTGACATTAATGGTTATGACTGATATGGACATATTCAGAGCTGCATGTTTCCCTGTTCTTGGTTCTTTTCTTCCTTGCTTTTCCCCTTTTCTATTTAGCTTCTTGTTTGCCCCAATGAATTCATTCTCCTGGGTCTCGTGGGTATGGAATTTTCTGTGTTTTTTCCCAAGATGTTCTTTAGAATGTTTTGGAGTGCAGGTTTCATATTTGTGAAGTTTTTCAGGTGTTCTTTATCGTGGAAGTATCTTATTTTCCTGTCTATTCTGAAAGATAGTTTTGCAGGATACAACAGTCTAGGTTGGAGGTTGTTTTCCTGCAATGCTTGAAATACTTCCCTCCAGACTCTCCTTGTGTTGAGTGTTTGTGTTGAAAAGTCTGCCATGATCCTAATGGGCTTCCCTTTGTAGGTGATTTTCTTCCTTTCTCTCACTGCTTTCAGTATTTCATTCTTTTCTTGTGCATCTGGAACCTTGATAATTATATGTCTAGATGTACATATTTTTATGTCATGGTGTTTTGGAGTTTCATAGGCCTCATTTTTCTGTATGTCCATTTCCTTTCTTGTGAAGTTTTCTGTTATCTCTGACAACAGCTTTTTTTTAATGTCCTGTACACTGTCTCCTGCTTCCTCAATGACTCCATTCAGTCTTATATTATTTTTCATTGAGTCATCTAGAAACTGTTGGATTGATTTCTCATGGTCCCTTGCTCTTTTCCATAGGTTGTATCTTTCCTGCTCGTTGGCTGCTATGCTATCCTCTAGGTCTGAGATTCGGTTCTCGGCTTCATTCATCCTACTGTGCAAGCTTTTGTTCTCCTTCATCATTCTCTGGACCTCTGCTTGAAGCTGTTCAAAAGGTTCCATTGCTTCTGCTATCTTGGATTCTATCATCTCGCTGATCTCTTCTTTAATGATGTCTTTCACTGTGAACCGTTTCTCTGTTTTGATCTCAGAGATGAGTCCTGATTTCCATTTTACTAGATCTGCGCTAGTCACCATCTCCAAGAGTCCTGTTGTTTAAGTTTCAGTTTGCCCTATTTCCCTTTTCTCTGAATTTCCCTGTGGTGGTGATCTTTGTGTCTGGTTTTTTTCTATATTTTCTAATTTTTACTCTTTTGTTGTTACTAATGGTATTTGTTTGATTCTTTGCCTGATCGCAGGGCAACGTTTGTTGTAGTTCTCTTTATTTCTATTATCTGGGGCCCTTTGGATGTGGCACCTTCCTGTGGTTTCCTCCTTGAATCTGTAATGACCCTTGAGAATTCTCAGTTCTTACACATCATGGGAGGTATTTGAGCAGAACAATCACATCATCTTTGTTACCATAATACAGTCAGTACCAATATCAGCATTAAACACAGTAAATAAAATGAAAAGTTTTGTTAATTTCTATTCTGAAGACTTTGAGTACATGAATTACCTCTATGTCCATATGCCAAAATTTAGAATTGATCAACAATGTGCATACAGCATGCAGATCGTAAATGTACCCCCAGAACCCTTTGGGGATAAAAGGTCACTGGGGAATCAGAGAGGTAGGGAGAAAGGAAGAGAGTGAAATAGGGTTAGCTGGTTTATGAAGATCAGCTATACCCTAGAACCTCATATATGCCAGTGGGTAACAGATGATAAGAGGGCATATATAAAACCATACCAACTGTATGCTGTAAGACCGTTGGAGACTTTGCTCACCTTCTTATAACAGTACAGAAGAAATAGGGCAGCCTAAGAGTCTTTTACTTCTGGGTATTGCTTCTGACAGGAAGATAGGAGACGATGTGGGGACAAGAGTTGAATAGAGGGATGCAGGTATAGATTGCAAAACAGAAGCTAGATTCCTTTTTTTTTTTAATCTTGCCTGGTCTCTTGGCACGGCTCCGGTGTGGAGGGATGCAGGAAATGTCCGGCTCCTCTAGGACCTAGGTCCTCACAATGCAGCTCTGGGGTGGGGTGGGGGCTGGCCGGTGGGCCTTAATCCTCAGTGGTGGAAACCGGATGGTGCCTGGGTCCATTCCCGACCATGAGACAAATTTTTGAAACTTCATAAAGTCTTCCCAGAAGTCTGTCCCACAGAAATGACTGATAATTATATAGCACCCCCTCCTACAGAGAGAACTAGACGCTTCTGGCCACCTACGATTTCTGACAGATGACTTCTTTCCTAAATTTTATACTTTTTTTTTTGAGATACTGAAAAGCTCTTCACATTAACACTAAAGGGGGAATACTCATGCCTCGGTGATTTTCTCCAGAAGGATCTTTATTTATTAAGTGTAAACATAGCTCATTTATTCAGCGATTCCAAATTTATTCAATCAAAAGTAAATACAAAATGTGTTCTACACAAGAGCCTTTCAGAAATTTTAAAAAATATATAATGCTCCCTCAACTTATTAATGTTTTATTTTTCAGGCTAAGTAGAGCCTTTCATGCTCTGATTCATATGACAGTCTCCAGCTCCTGTTGTCAGGGTGCTGTTTTTTCCACTGTGTTTCCATTCGGCAGGGAGCCTTCAATGATAGTAAAGAGAACAGAGCTTCCCACTGCCAGCCGGAAGCACAGCTCTCTGGTTACACCCTGATTTCCTCCCATGTCCCCACGCAACATCTGCCCTTCCCCAACTCTATCCCTTTATATTCTTTGGTGTCTTTTTTTTTCCTTTTTTAGGTGGATATCACATCAAGCCACGTTCTTCAGGAAGTCTTTCTTAAACTTCAGCAGGTGCTTTTTGTATTCTCACAGAAACTTACTCCTACCTTTATGTACAATAGGCCTTACATTAGACTTTGTCTCTGCAAGTTTTTCTCTCCTTTCCAAATTACTAGCTCATTTAGCCTTAAATGCAGAACATATTTAGTAGATACCTACTATGTGCCAAGAACAATTCTATACTTGTTAGACAAAAATGTGATTTGTATGCTGCCTAAGAGTTGAGAGAAACAGCAAGAAATGTATACACAAAAATAGTAGTTTCAAAATATATACATACAGCACACAAACACACATACAAACTCAGCATACAAACACACATACAACACATATGCAGTGTGTGTATGCTATGCATCTATGTACAAGTATCAGGGTTATATAAAAGAATACCAAAGAAAGTAGCATATAGGTTGAGAAATCAGAAAGGCGACTGTGGGGAAAAGAACATGATGTAAAAAGTGGAAGATGAGTAGATATATAATAGGCAAAAGCACTCTTGCTCCCAGACTAGACATTCAAACAATGTCTTGTGAATAAATAGAAATACAGCATTTGCAACATTGTACAGTTTTTTGCCACTTTGTGTGAACCATTTTAGTAATCCTTTTGTTCATATATTTTTACCTTGTTTTATTTTGTGAACCACTTCATATAATTTTTATAAGTGACATTTATGTGATGATAAAATGTACAATTCAATCAATATGGTAACTATTGACACATTTTCAGTTTGCAGGGAAAAAATCTCACAGTCTTTCTTTCTTTCTTTCTTTCTTTCTTTCTTTCTTTCTTTCTTTCTTTCTTAGGAACTGCTATAATGTTTGTGTCCTCATTCTGAGTCTATATATATTCAGTTGCCCTGTGGGACCATAATGCAGAACTGAGCTTTTACCCATATTTCCTTTGCAGATTCTCAGTTGCAGCTCATTATTCTGGCTTGTTAAGAGCTCTAAATCTTGACTCTGACATCTAACATATTAGCTATAACTCTCTGCTTTATATCATCCCAGAATTTGATAAGCATGCCATCTGTGTCTTTATCCAAGTTGTTAATCAAAATGTTGAACAAAACAGGACCAAGTATTTCCCATCAGTATTCACTTGCAGAGAGGCATCTCTCAGGATGGCACCGATCCATTAATCAGCAAGGTTTAAGCAACTACAAAAACCCATCTAGCTCCTTACATTTGTTTCTGAGAGTATCAGGAGAAGTTTTGAAACTCCTTTCTGCCTATAGTATTCTGCTTCTTCTTGTGAATCTAGTAAACTCATTAAAAGAGAAATTAAACAGCTTTCACTGAATTGACCTAAATGAGCTCATTTTGACAGCTGATGTTCACTTTTTTATTGAAACAGTCACAAGTTCTTTAGTAGCATATTCATAGGATTTTTTTCTCAGCATCTGCTATAGCATCATCCCCCTGGCTACACCTAGCCTTTCTGAGTGCAGATAATGTCTCAAGGGCTTGTCTAACACTATGTAACAAGTATAGAATCACTCTTGGCACATAGTAGGTGTCCACTAAATATGTTTCTGAGTGCAGATAACGTCTCAAGTGCAGATAATATCAATAGGCCTTGGTTGACATATTTCCTTCCAAGTAGTGATGCTATTCATGACAGTGTGAGGATGTGACTGCAGAAATCTACATCCTATATTGTTTTGTTCTTGGTCTTTGTGTTACTGTGGGGTTTTCCATATTTTGTGTAGCAGTGTACAGAGAATGATGACTGCAGCTTTTCCATTTTATGTTTTTTCCTTGAGGACTTGTGTCTTCCTTACTGTTGTTTCTAGTCTTATTCTCATTTTGATACCTGCTCACTGGTCTCCCTCCCACTTGAACGTAGCTTACTGCCCTGTAGTTCATGCCAGCTGCAAACCATTCATTTCATCCCTTAAGATGTTTTTAATTATTTGCCAAGAAAAATACATATTTAATTGCCTAGAAATTTATTTTTGATCATCAATCATATCCATACCCCAAATACCTTTCTACTTCTGCCTCTCTTACTTTTTTTGTCAAAAATCTTCTAAGAAAATCAAAGTAGTTAATGCTAAGGCTGTATATTCAAAGAGTGATATTCCCAATTTTTCATCAGTTAGATTCTTCTTCTATCAGTCAATTGAAGAATTGGATAATTTGATAGATTTTTACAGCTATTTTTTTTGGATTTGCAGCCACCTTAAAGGACAGTGAGAGGAAAGTTACTAGCTTCTTAAGGATATGCCATGTTAGCCAGTCCTCCAGGACCCTACTTATTTTTTTTTCTTTTGAGACAGGGTCTCGCTTTGTAGTTCAGGCTGGCCCTCAGCTCACTATGTAGCCCAGGCAAGCCTGGAACTCAGCAATCCTCCTGTCTCTGCCTCCCAGGAGCTGGGATTACAGGTGTGAGCCACCACACCCAGCACTGTGGTATGTGGTATTGATGGCTGGTGGGCTTGAGTCACCATGCCCAGCATTGTATGTGGTTACCAGGATCAAACTCAGGGCCTTGCACTTGTGAGGCAGGCGCTGGAACCCCTGAGCTAAGTCTCTGGCCTGTACTTATGTTATTTTATAATATCTATTCACTGGTAATAAAACCTCAGGGTCAATATAAGCCATTCTTGATATAGTGTCACATTGGAGGAAATGTAAACATTGTAAAAAATTTCAAATTCTTGGTGTAATACAATGTAGTAGAATGATGAATCAGTAGACACAGAGAATTGAAAAGTTCAGCAGTCCTTTAATATCCAAAGGGATTGCCTCCAGGACCTCCACAGATACCTAGATCTATGGATACTTACACATATTTTCCTATAACTTTAAATCATCTCTTGATTACTTATAACACCTATACAGTGTAAATGCTTTTTAAATAGGTGTTATAATGTTTATGATCTAATGACAAGAAAATAGTCAGTACATGTTCAGTATAAATATGATTTTCCCTCATATTTTTTATCTCTATGAGGTTGTCCCTGGGTGTAGAAGTTTTAGAAATAGAGGGCTCCTCTACCATTTTCTTTACTGTGGCCCTACTCTACTTCAATAGCAGGGCTTTGAGAAGAAGAAAGGTAACAGAAACTACTCTCAAGGTGCTAATGGTAGTTTCCTTTGTATCTTATGTTGTATGTTTCAAATTCAATGAAAATACTTTATTATTTTCCTGAACAGGGATCACTGTCGGGGGTCTAATCGAACTGATAGATTAGAAGGATACCTGTTATTTCAAACCATGAACACCAACTTGTAGGAACATCTGGACTGTGGGAGCTCAGGAAGCAGAGAAATAACAGGAGAAAATGCACCTGGGCTCCAGCTTCTGTTCCCTGTTTAGGCTGCCCATTGCCAGGCACTGTTGTTCGCGTGACTCTTTGTGTTTCACTCTTCTGGTGGATTGTGCTTAGCAGCCTTGCTTTCTATGTCCTCCCATTTCTACATCTCACATTTTGTCTCATGTTGAGGGAGAGATCAGAGTTATTCCATGTTCTCATCTTCATCCTATTCATGTCTTTCTCTTACTTTTAATTCAGTGTCATCATTTTCTCTTTCACTGTGTTTCTCTAATCCTTAGTTTCCCTCATATTTAATTTATAACCTTTTGATTCATCCTTTATCTGTTTATATTAGTATATATGCATTGGGATAAAACATAAATAAACACATATGTGTATAATTATATAGTTTGTGGTTTAATTTGAATTTATACTATAAGCACATTTTGATTTTTTTTCTGGTAATAATAGCTAATATTAACTGACCATTTATAATATGCTAGATTTTCTGTATATACCATCTGTAGTAATTTAATCTTATATTACTACTATCACATAAGGATCACTGTTATTTCCAGGTACATATTAGAAAATCAAGGAATAGACAGGTCACTGAACTGACCTGAGATTACCCAGCTAGGAATATCAACTCTTATTTCTTCATATAATTTAATTGCAGAGCATGTCTCTCAACCATATTAACTGCTGCATTCATGCTGCTGCTATAGGCCAATTCATTTATGGGGGGCTGCATAGTATTCTATCTTTTGTGTATGTGTAGCATATTATACTTCTTTCCTACTAATAATAAATTATCTAGGCTTCATTTAACTCTTAGCCTCTCAACTAACACTGTTATGAACAGTTTTATGATATTGTAGTCCTACTGTATTATCAAAAGATAGCTACTAAGACTTTATGAGTACATTTTGCAGCCAGGCCTGGTGGTTCAAGTCTGTAATCCTAGCACTCGGGAGGCAGAGGCAAGATGGTTGCTGAGTCTAAGGCTTGCCTGGGCTGCATAGTGAGCACAGGGCCAGCCTGAACTACAAAGCAAGACCCTATCTCAAAATAAATAAATAAACAAATAGAGTATATTTTGCAAAGAAACAGTAAAAACAGGAGTAATAATAAAACACAATATTCTACCAAAATATTAATAACAGTGGCTTTTGAATGGTGAGATTTTTTTCTATGAATCTTACTTCTTTTTGTTTTCCATTATGCATATCTTTACCTTAAGATTCATACAATGATAAGGTCATATGTGAATTTGAGTCTCATATGTGAATTTCAATTCAGAGCCCAGTGGTGTATTTTAGCCTCAGAAGGAATATTTCAACATTTTTCTGGGCCCAAACTGTATTTCCATTATGCACAGCTACTTCCTTACATTCTTAAACCATGACTCGACAGGTTCTACAGAGCTTACTAACCTTACTAACCACATTACTGCAACCCAGTCATTGCACCACAGTCTGCTCAGATAGTGTGCATGAATAGAAGGTGGCCCTGCACTGCTCAGGGCTCATCTCTAAGAGAAGATGATTGCGAACAATTCCCTGTTACACTAAGATGATTTTGAATAGCAGTAAGTAAGACAGAAACCATCTTCAACAGTTTTTGAAATACATTTCCAAATTGAGAAATTATTACATGTTGAATGACATGAAGTTATAGAATTTCATGCATCTAAAAGCCATGGAGAGCTATAAGCACAATAGATGATGGAAAAGTGTTTCCTTTAATGTAGGAACCAGATAGGGGTCTGAAGAAGGGAGACATGATTGACTGGAATCAGAGTTAGGGAGAGAGAGAATTCACTGTGTTTTCCCTTAACATCATATAATCTGTCATCAGCTATCATGATCTTCAAGCTCTGTTTGTTTATAATTTAAATAATTTCATTTTTACTAGGATGGAACTGTTGCTTACCTTATACCTAATAGAGTATATTACCTGTTCTATTTGCTGGATCAGTACACACACAAAAACTCACAGAAGTGCTCTACCTTTCTGTGTTCGCCACTGTGGTTTGAGTTATAGGGGAAAAGTCTTTTTTAGGGAGCACTCAGGATGTTGGATCTTTTTCCGTATGGGACATCTTGAGATACAATCTTTGTTCTACCTTCTGTTCCATTGATACAAAATTTTCTTTGTTGGATAAAAATACTAGTTGCAACACCTAACCTCTTGTTTTAACTACTATTTTCTTCAAAGCTATACCTTGAAGTAGGTCTAATAATTATCTCCATTTTATAGATAAGAAAATTAAATCTTGGAAAGGTTCAGTGACAGATACAAATAAATGCCAGTACTAAAAATTGCCCTGGTTGATTTGGGGTATGGTCCTTTCCAGTTTCTATACCTATTTCTTATCTATAATAGTGTTGTGCTTGATATGGTTTAGTGCTCACATTTGAAGCTTACACTCAGATGCAGTTGGTACTACTATTCTTCCCATCCTATAGGTCAGAGGCTGAGAATATTTTCTATAATGATTGAGATAGGAAAAGTTTTCCATTTTGTCAGCTCTACTGTGCATCAAAACTGGTCACCTCCATTATTATACTGCAAATACACCCATAGACAATGATGGCAAATGTTCATAGCTCTGCCCCAATAAAACTGTGTCAAAAAAAAAAAAAGCTGACAGAGAATGGATTTGACCTGAACTATATTTACAAATCCCTGTTATAGACAATCAATTCAAAGTCTATAGAATTTAGTCAGCTCAGGTTGAGGGAGGAATAGCCCTAGGTCAGACAGAGGTCAAAGCCTGGATTCTCATCCATTCACTCACATCATCTTCCTTATAATAATGTTTTTGCTTTCTAACAGGCTAAAGACCCCTCAAATGACAAAAGTTTAAACTGTAAAACACAGTGTTTTTGCTCATGACCTAATTTACCAATAGGGTCTTTGCAGATATCATTAAGTTAAGCAAGTTGTGCTATCATTATAGGTTTAGGGTAACACATGCTAAACTATTTATTTGCTGGATCCAAAAACCCAATACACATAGACATACATACCTTAAAGGAGATGTTATTTTGCTGCTCTTATCAGAGATTTCAGTCCATAATTATCAGGCTCCAAGGCAGGAACATCAGGCAGAAAAGCATGATGGAGCAAAGCTGCTCACTTCCTGGTTGTCAGGAAGCACAGCAGAAGGGAGAGCAACAAGGAGAGATCTTCCCTCCCAAGTTGTCCTCCTACTGACCTTTACAATGGAGCCACCCTTTCCAGCTGTGTTTAATCATCTGTCCATGAGTCTCTTAATCTAGTCACATTGACAACTAAGTTCAACTGACATAGGTATGGTTTAAAATCACGGACTGGTGTCCATAAAAGTAAAAGGAGAGAAAGATTTAAGACAGAGGCAAAGAGAACACAAGCATGCAAAGTCATGAAAGGCAGATGTTAGGATATATTGCTGCAAGCCTAGCAGTACCAGGGGCCAGTAGAAATCATGAAAGCTAAGGGGGTAATTTCTATGGTAAACTCAGAGGGAACACAGCCTACCACCATAATTTCAGAATTCTGAACTGTACTGAATGAATTCCCAGGACATTATGCCAACCAGGAGAGTGAAATGTTTTTGTTTGATGCTACCAAGTTTCTGTTCATTTGTTATGACAGCCCTAGGAAACTAATATACTACTTTTCTTCTGTTTCTTTTCTTCAGAAAAATATTTCTGGTTGCTCTTAATACCGTTTTCTGATTTAAAAGCTCTCTTTCTGTCTCTGAGTAGGGATTATCTACAGTTCCTTGACACATTAATGTAACTGGAAGATTCCTTGCCATTTAAATTTCCTTAGAGAGTAAAATTAAATCAATTTTAAATAAATACATATATATATATATATATCTACTTTTTGGGTTTTAACAAGTATACCATTAAATATCATTAAATTAAAGTATATACAGGATATCCATTTGTTGATTGAAGGCTAAATGTACATCTATAAGTAGACAGTGCACAATCAATTAGGAGACAAATTTATTGGTAAGTGAAACAAGTTCACCATTACCAGCATGTTGTATAAATCAAACTTTGGAGTTAAATTTAATTTTACACCTTGGCAAAAGTTCAAAGATTTTTACAGTAACTTGCAAAGACTTAATGTTTTATGAATTCATTCCAGCACATTGATTTCTGCTTTAAGTGAAAGATTCAGTTCTTTTGCAAAAGCAAACTTTTGGAAATATATTTTCTCCATTTTGTAACCCATAATTCAGAACATATAACAACTTGTTTTGCTGTTCATGAGTATAGATCAATGTCTGAATGATCTAACAGTATAACAGATGGAAACAAAACAAAAGCCAGAATCTCCTCCATTAGGTTTGTTGCATGCACAGTTTACACATGATGAACTTTATGCTACAGAGTTTGGGAGAAGCTTGGCTCTCAGTGAAGAATATCTCCATCTACCTTGCTCTCCATGCCCATGTTCTTTTTAAAAAAAATGAATTCTCTATTGGTACATTTTATATACAGCTCACAATCACACTCAGTATTGGGGAATTTGTACCAGTATATGACATGAGTTAATTCTCGTTTTTACCCATATCCCTTCCCACCCCACAACTCCCTAGCCCCTATATGCATGTCCTTTCTTTTACTTTCCAAATTATATTTATTATTTCCCCTCATTACTTTCCCCTACCATATTCCCTTTGGATATTTACTATTACACAAAATCTATCCTACATTCTAGAATTCATTTACATCTACAGGTTCTCATATTTGAGAAAAGATATGATATTTACATGTGATATTTACAATAGATCTGTGATCTATTTATTTCCCTTATTAGTGTCCTCAAGGTGTATCCATTTGCACATAAATGAATGGAACTTGTCATTCTTTATGACAGAGTAATACTCCATTTTACTTTTTGAAAAGCACACATCTTTATCCAGTCTCCAGTTGATGCACATGCTTCTGCCATTGAAACCTTTAGGAATTATGTTTACAAGTTGGAGAGATAGTGTGCAAGGCCTGATGGCAGCTGATGTTCTCTCCCCAGAAGGTGAAGTTCCACGAACTTGCAAGTGCTCTTCTACTTCCAAACCATTACACCTAAATATGCATTCAGAATTTTGTCTTAAAAAAAAACATTCCATTATGTTACCCTCAGAGCTCACACATTCCATTTTAATCCTGGTAGTTAAATCTGGTTCTCTTGGGGATCTTGGCCTGGATGGGGTTCCCAGTTAGGTGATCTTCCTGGATCCCTCCCATGTGATCATTGTGCTGAGCCAAGAAAAGGGGTGTCTGCATCATCTACCATAGCAGAACCTCACCTTTGTCTGCTTTTATTCAGGACTTATAAGTACATCTGGTTTTGTTGGGGCTGTAGAGGACTACAAGGGAACATTTAGTTTGAAGAAGCCCTGCTCTTCCGTTCCAGCTATGATTACTATGGAAAAAAAATCCCAGATTCCTGAGATCATTCTCATTTTCGAGAAGTAAAAATTTCTTATTTTCAGGTGAAATCACTCAATTTTAGACTGTGAGCATAAAAGTTAATATATAGACAAACAAGCAAGTAAATAAGTAGACAGTAAATAAATTAATGGTATTGGGCAAATACAATGACTAGGTTCAAGTCAGAGCTCCTTAAGAGACCATGCAGATGAAGCAAAAAGAACAGAAACACTTTTCTTCTCTTAACCTTCTATATTTCTGAGTCTTATGGGATGTGAAGAGGCATCTCTCTCCTCACAATCTGGCTGTGGCTGGTTGTTAGGACTAGTTATTTAGACCTATTTCAGCACTGGGAAATGAACCGGCTATTTAAGGGGCAGAATCATTGGTCACTGTGCTGTGTGATAACACATTAATCATATGTCCGTGTCACAGCTAGTTAATTATAAGGACATTCTACCATCTTTCATCCTGTTGTTCTCTAACAAGCTATGTATCTACTTTATTACCTACAGTGGTCTTTTAGCTTAAAGCCTTGATGTTTGTCACTTCACTTTTGAATGTTCTGGTTATCTTTCAACCAGTTGCTCTGATCTAATGTTATCCTTTCTTCAGTCTAATGGCCCACCTGTGTAATTCAGCTTTCTTTACTGTTACAAATAGGTTGACATAAACAGTTTAAAAGAAGCTAGACTTT
Source organism: Thryonomys swinderianus (assembly GCA_004025085.1). Lineage (NCBI taxonomy): Eukaryota > Metazoa > Chordata > Mammalia > Rodentia > Thryonomyidae > Thryonomys > Thryonomys swinderianus. Next base: position 6,098 of record PVIC010006086.1, on the reverse strand, counting down.
CACTATATTCATTTGGTCTCAGCACCCTAGGAAGCTGAGGTAGGAAAATTCCAAGTGTGAGCACAGCCTGGATAACTCAACTACTTACTATGACCCCATCTCAAACTAAAAAGAAAGAAATAATAAAAAGCTTGAGTATTCTGCTTAGTGAGAAGGCCTTGCATCGGCTTGCCAGTGTCAGTGAGGAAAATACCAAGAGAAAACTGCTTAAAAGGGGAAAGATTTATTTGGGTTCATGGTTTTAGCAACTTCAATCCATCCACAGCTGGCTCCATAACTCTGGGCCTGTGGTGAGATAGAACATCACAGAGAAAGGGTATAGCAGAGAAAAAAAATCACTTATCTCATAGAAGCCTGGAAGCAAAGTGGGAAAAGAAAGAGCCAGAAAAAGGAACCAGTGAGAAAATATGGCATTCATGGCCTTCTTCCCAATGGCAGGCCTCATCCACTTAGGCCCTAACAAGCCCATTCTGGTGGGCAGTCAGATCAAAGGGTGAATCTCCTTGATGAAGTTAGAGCCTTCATCATCCATAACAACAGCCAAATAAATATTGGCATTCTCAATTGATTTTTCATCTCTCCAACTATAAGTTCCCAATATGACTTCACAGTGTCCTAACCAAATTTACATGTCCTGAAACACAAAATTTTGTCCAGAATACTTTTATGTTGATCTGGAAACATTTTAAGTTAATTTTGGTCTTCATTTAACAAACATTCTCCCCTGCCTGGATTGCTTTTTATATGCACATCAATTTATGAAAGTCTACCATGCTGTAAAGGTTATTTATATTAAGGAAAGCCACAATATACTTAGAGTTTGGCTTTAGGGCTATTAATATGACAGCTGGCCAGATATGGAATGGATTAAAAGAAGACTTTCAAGATCTGGAGTCCAGATAAGAGGCTGTGCTGTACTAGATGTCCAAGTGAGAGGTAAAGAGGGAAAATGAGCCTGGCCTTGCTGGCAGCAGACTTAGAAAGGTGGGGATAAATATGTATGTATTTAAATACCATAAATACCATGTATGTATTTAAATACCATGTATGTATTTAAATCTGTATGTATGTAAATACCATATCTTTTCTCTGGTATGAGAACCTGTAGATGTAAATGAGTTCTAGAATGTATGAGATTTTGTGAAATAGGAAATACTCAAAGGGAATGTGATGGCAGAAAGTAATGAGGGGAAAGAATAAATATGATTTGAAAAGAAAAACCACATGTATATAGGGAGAGGGGGTTGTGGGGTAGGTAGGGATATGGGTAAAAATGAGAACTAACTTGTGTCATATACTGGTACAAATCTCCCAGTGTTGAGTGTGATTGTGAGCTGTATATAAAAAGTACCAATACAAAATTCAATTAAAAAGAGAAAGGAAGAAAGAAAGAAAAAGGAAGGAAGGAAGGAAGGAAGGAAGGAAGGAAGGAAGGAAGGAAGGAAGGAAGGAAGGAAGGAAGGAAGGAAAGAGAAGTGGGGATGGAGCCAGACAGGAACCGATTTACTGACACTGCACAGAATCACTCATTTTGTCAGTGTTCTCCTAGCCTTTAATTTATACAAAAACAATTTAGAATGTGAAATGACTTCCAAATTTGAAAATTATTACCCTATAATTTCTCTGCTAAAAAGTCTTTACAAAATTATATTCTCTGTCAATCTCTAGCTCCAAAAACATGATAAAGAAAAAAACACTTTTATATATAGTTTCTAGTAGTGTGAGTTATTAATATGTCATTTATAATGTATGTTAATGTTCTCTACAGTGTTCCATTTGTATCTTTGACCTTAAAACATTATGAGGAGTTACATAGAAGTATTCTTATATTTTTATTTTAATGGAAGGAAATTCAACTATTGAGGTTTAATATTTTATCCAAGATCATATAATGTTAGACTTTGATTTATTTTCCATATTTCCAGTTCTTTTAAAATTATAAATTATAAATGTTCCTGAAATATATATGCTACAGGAACATTTGTATTATATAAATAAATGTATATAAATATATATTTTTCAGGAACATTTATAATTCATAATTTATATAATATATAATGTACTTATAATATATTTATAATATTTATATATAATATGTATACACACACATAGGCTCAACTTTTGCAAAGTCACATATTCATTTGTGAATACTTCTATTCAAATCTGTTAATTGCTGATTTGTATTAACTTATTTTCTCTGTATAGATTGTCAAGATACTCTAAATAGTTATTCCATAATGCTCTTTATTGCACTTTCTAAAGATTAACTTTTTTATGGGCAGACTGATCCATCAGGACAGGCTAGGAGATATTACAAGTAAAAATGAAACATCACAATCTCAGTTGCTAGAAGCCAAGGGCTCACTCACTGGCCACATCCATCTTGGATTGGCTGGAGGATACTCCAGGCCACTGTTACTTGGTACATTGCTGATCCTGGTAGCATAGAGAAAGAAAGACGATGGCGCATTATGGTCAAGCTCTTAAATTTTTCCAACTAGACGTGACATACTTCACTCTTCCCCACATTTCATTTGCTAAAGGAAATTTTAAACCTTCACTAACTTCGACAGGAAAATAACGTCTTATATGGCTTGCAGTCAAGTGTTTGATGAATATTTGAGGAATATGCTGAAATACTTGAGAGATGCCCTGATGATTTCAAGTTAATATCAAAGTGTATTCTATATGCTGTAGTTTTAAGCAAAACTCTTTCAAACCAAGACAATAGAATGAGAAGACTTCAAATAAACCTACAAGCCTCAGTTCTGGCAATTGCTCATGAAGATTAGTTTTGCAACAATTCATATGTCCTTGTATTGTTGTCAGTGCCAAAATTATGATGTGATTAACCATTCAGGTGCTTTTATTTTATCTGCATTTACTTGTAGTAATGAAAGAAGCCACTTTGAATCTACATTCCTAACTGAACATTCTGATTATTCTGTGTCTACTGTTGTCTTTGTCCCTAAATCCTCAATGTCTCCTCAGGAAAACTTCTTGCCAAGAAGAAACTGGTACAGAGCGTCTTTCTGTCCATCCAGCTGGAGTTCCCATCTTGATTAAATTGCCTATATGATTCAATTTTGAAGATCAGTTGTTTAGGTTATTATATTAAATTGACACCAAGACAGTTACAGCAAGTGAACTAGAGCAATCAAATTAGCCAAAATCCTGTAATTGCTTTTCAGCCTAAGATCAAGTATAAAGTTTTGTATAGTACACAATATTTTTCTCAATTTTTTTATAAAATTGAAGCTAGAATCTCTGAATGTGATTTCAAGTTATCATACAATTTCTGTATATGTTTGTGTCATATAACTTAAGTAATTGATTATAAACCAGAGCTTTTTCTTTTACAAGCCTGTTCTCTTCTAAAATATGAACTGCTTCAAGGGAAAGCTGATTCTCTGCTTTGTCACTCTAGAACTAAAGAGAATGTTCTAGCACCATAATTTCTCTGTTTCTGTGTGTGTGTGTGTGTGTGTGTGTGTGTGTGTGTGTGTGTGTGTGTGTGTGTGTTTCAGACAGGGTATCACCACATAGTTCAGGCTGGCCTTGAACTCATGGCATAGTTCATTTTGCCCTTAAACATATGGCCATCATCCTGTCTCAGCCTCCCAAGTGCTGGAAGTGTAGCTTGTGCTATCATACATAGCTTCTAATATATTTTTTCTACAGGATAGTCACCTGGCTATTTCAAGGATTTGTGACCCTTTTCTACTTCTGAGAAGTCTATAAAATAAGACTTTAGGGCCGGATGTGGTGGCTCACACCTGTAATCCCAGCACTTGGGAGGCAGAGATGGGAGGATTGCTGAGTTCGCGGCGGCTTGCCTGGGTACCATAGTGAGCTCAGGGCCAGCCTGAACTACAAAGCGAGACCCTGTCTCAAATGAAAAAAAAAAGACTTTAGGCCCTGGGAATGTGCCTCAGTAGTAAAGCACTATAGTGCACATGGGCTAGGATCAATACCAGCACCATTAAATGAATGAACTAATGAATAAAACAATACTTCTTGCTTATTCAACGAATTCATGTACATCTGAAGTAAATTAAGAATTTACAAAAGGAATGACCACAATAATACAATACTTTTTAACATTCCCCCTGACCTTACAGAGACTTAGAGTTGGAACCATCATGAGGAGCATAAAGTAGTGTCATAAGTGGTATTTTATAGCTCAGATATTAATTAATGAACCCAAGCTGCCAACCCCATTGTGTTTGTCTATATTTCTGCATTCTAATGGGTTGAGATTCTCAGTGTTTAACATTGTCAATTAGTATTGAAAATAGTATTGATCTAATATCTCAAATTGTCTTGTTGAAACTTCTCTCCCAATTATTTTTCTATCTCTCACAAATATAATACTTAAAAATAAATATTTTATAGCATGCTTAATTTTCATTAAATGAATCACAAATTCCATTAATACTGTATAAATTATAACAGCAGAGCTTGAGATAATGTTAAATGAAAACATGATCATTTTTAACATGATTCTACAAGATATACCTTGTTCAGCATTTCAAAAATATTTCTAATTTCTTTCTAGTATTATGTTTTCATGATTTCAGTACAGTATCAGTATATAGAACATAGGCTTTCAAGTAAAAATTTTGCTGTTACTTTATACATATAAAGTGTTAAGTGTATCAGTCCAGATTATTTGTCAGGTGTGCTAGAGTGTGCTGGGAAAAACAGCAGGTTTGTGAAGTCAAGGGGTATGGCTAAGAAAAGACAGAAGACAGAATAATGGGCTTGGGAGAACCTCTCAGTCAATGCTGAGCAGGCCCCTTTATTGTTCAGTGCTCTTTTTTTTAAATATTGAATACTTTATTGGTACAATTTATATACATCTCACAATCATGCATAACATTGGGGAATTTGTACCAGTATATGACAAAAGTTAATTCTCATTTTTACCCATAACCCTACCGACCCACACCTCCCCACCTCCTTTATACATACTCTTTTATTTTCTTTCTGTATCATATTTATTCCTTCCCCTCATTACATTCCCACACCAAATTTTCTATGGAAATTTCCCACTCTATAAAAGCTGTCATACTTTCTAGAGCTCATTTGCATCTACAGGTGTTCATGTCAAAGAGAAGATCTGGAATTTCCCTATCTGTGTTCTATTGATTTCACTTATTAGTATATCCTCCAGGGGTCTCCATTTGCACCTAAATGGATCAATCTTGTCATTCTTTATGGCAGAGTAATACTGCATTTTATTAAAAAACCACATCTTCTTTATCCACTCTCCAGTTGATGGACATTTGAGTTGTTTCCAAGAATGAGCTATCAAGAACTGAGCTGCTATGAACAAGGGTGTACATCTGTCTTTCCAATGTGGTTTTTAAAATTCTTTGGGGTATATTCCTAGCAGGGGGATAGCAGGGTCAAAAGGGACCCCTACTCCTAGTTTTCTGAGAAATCTCCACACGGATCTCCACAATGGTTGCAGAAGTCTGCAATCCCACCAACAGTGGAGAAGGGTTCCTTTCTCCGCACACCCATGCCAGCATTTATTGTTGGTTGATTTTGTGATAGCGGCCATTCTTTGTGGAGTGAGGTGAAATCTCAGTGTTTTCATTTGCATGTCTCGAATGACCAGTGGCATTGAACATTTCTTCATATGCTTCTTAGCTGCTTTGACTTCGCCTCTGAGAAGTGTCTGTTCATCGCAGATGCCCATTTTTGAATTGGGTCTTTGAACTTGGGGAGGCTGACCTGTTTGAGCTCTTTATATATTGGAGATAATAGCCCTTTGTCTGATTAAACAGCTAGTAAAGTTTTTTTCCCATGTTGTTGGTTATCTTTTAGCAGTGCCAGAGACTTCTTTTGCTGTGCAGAAGCTTTTCAGTAGGATGAGATCCCATTTATTGATTCTTTCTGCTAGTTCTTGTGCTATAGAGGTTTTATTCATAAAGTCTCTGCCTAAGCCAATGTCTCCAACTTTTACCTAGCTGTTTTCCAGCAGGCTTATTGTTTCGATTTTAGTGTTTAAGTCTCATATCCATTGTGAGTTTAGTTTTGTGCATAGTGAAAGAGATAGGTCTAGCTTTAGCTTGTGGCAGGGTAAAGCC
>PVIC010006085.1:0-48077 GCA_004025085.1 Thryonomys swinderianus | reverse complement strand
AATAATTAAACATAAGGTTACCATATGAACCAGTAATCCCACTTCAGAATATACAGCCCAAAGGATTGCAAGCGGGTATTTGAATAGATATTTGCACACTCATGTTTAAGGCAATATAATCCACAGTACCCAGGAGGGGGGAGTAATTCTGGTGTCCATCAGTAGATAGATGGTTAAATACAGTATGGTGCAGATTTACAATGGGCTAATACTCAGCCTTGAAGACAATGTGCTAAGGAAAAGAGTCAGTTAAAGTATTAAAGAAAAATACTACATGATTCTGCGCAGACGTCACACCTCGAGAACGTAGTCAGATCCTCAGATGGAAAGTGGGTTGGTAACAGCGGGCGCTGGGAGGGGTGTGAACGCCTGGAACGCAGAGGACAGTGTCTCGGTTTGGGATGGCGAGAAGACTAGGGATGGGTGTGGTGAAGCCTGCGCAGCAAAGTGAATGTACCTAAGCCACCAGATGATACACTCCAAATGGCTAAAATGATACATTTTGCATTATGCATATTTTACCACAATCGAAACAACATGGAACAATCGTGGATATTTGTTATACTCTCCATATAAAGTAAACCTTTTGAAGACAGGGACCAGTGCTTTATAAAATTTTTCATTCATTGTGGTAAAATATACATAACATAAAATTATGATTTCACCCACTTTGAAGAGCATAGTTTGGTGGGTAATGCATATGCACAATGCTGTGTGGCTGTCACACACTCCATTTGAAAGACTTCTTTATTCAGCATCCCACCTATTTTGGAGGTTTTATTCTAAATGTAGTAGGTGAAGTGATAGGGCTGTGATTTTTGGAGGAAGGCTTACGAAGTCCATTAACAGTCACGATTTCTGGGTCAGTTCTGAGAAATGTTATTCTGTGACTAAAGATAAAAGCATTACGGTGATGAGAGGTTATTTTTCTTGCTCTCAAGGTGTGCTGTGTGGTTCAGGGCGCCGGGCCTGCACCGGACAGCTGGTCCACCGCAGCATTTCCTCACCAGCATCAGGGCCACCACATATTGTGGAATTACTGACCCTGGCGGTTGGTATTTTTGTAAGTTCTTCGTCAATTAAATTCAGTATTTGACGCCTTGGGCTTCCTCTGTTGACCTGTGCATGTGCCAAAGCTCTCTTCTTTCCTGGGAAAGGTTAGATAAACCAGTGTAACATTGACCATTGGGGACTGAGTGGCTCAAGGTTGGGGGTGAGGAGGGGCCAAGCAGCTGGTGGTGAGGTCAGAGTGAAGATCTTTGATCATCATTTATCTAGAAGCAGATATGTCAGGTGCTATATCCTGAGTCTTCCCCAACTAGGACTCCACATGTGATATCCCCAAATGTGGTACCTCTCCGAACGCAAAAGGAGCAGTCTGTTTCAGCCCCGCTTTGTGTCCTTTTGAGTGATTCAGGGAGAAAAACAGTTGGGTCGTGGTGTCATTTGCCTCCAGGTAGGAGGCATCAGTGTGGAGATTGAGACCTTCATGTTCAGAGCTATTAGGATTATATTAGCTTTTGTGTGGGTAGCACAAAAAGTCATCTGCATATTTCACCATCTTAGACTCGGGATGATGATTTATTCTTAGCCAAGGCAATGACAAGTTGCAAGTTGGCCAATACTAAATATGTGATAACAGTGCAACAGGCGGCCTGTCAATTAGGGGCAATAAAACCTTTGCCGTCGCCACCTGCAGACCTTCAATAGCACCTCCTCGTTGCCTGACAAGTTTGCTCATCTGCTCAGAAAATCTGAACATGTTCTGCGTTCTGTCTTCCAACTTAAAAAAAAAAAAATGCTTTCCTAAGAATATTTTGGCAATCAGATGCTCTCTAAAAGACAACAAAAATATCCAAGTGTTTGTGGTTCACCTTCTGTTCTCCACTTCTCTATGGAGAGGGAAGCTCTGTCTCCACCATGGCCGTTTCCTGTGGCACCACGACCTTGACCCCCAGGCACTGGCCTTTGTGCGACTCTCTGGAGGCCACGAGTCCTTCCGCTGTGACGTTATTTCAAAGCAGTCTTCTCCAAGGTGTGTTCTGTCATCTGTCCGTGTTCTGGGCGAAAGGGTCCCTCGTTAAAGAACTGGGGGAAATAAATGGTGAGTTGAAGCGAATTCTTTCTGCTGTGGTGTTCCTGAAAGTCTGCTTGCTGACAGGGGCCCAGAGCTCCCACCGCGGGCCCCTCGTGAGTATGCTGCCTTCAGGGAGTCTCTCCCATGGGCTGAGCCCGAGCATGTCTTGCAGAGCTGGTCTTCCACAAGCTGCGTTAGGGGAAACAGCGGCGCAGTACCAGGAATATTATAGTGATTGTGCACAGACTTTAGGGGCTTTACTGTTGAATAAAGGCCAGGCACTGCCTCACACAACTATGTGAAGGCAAGTTTTTTTTTTTTTTAAATCAAACATGTTTGGGATGGAGTGTGGCTCCAGAGCAGTGTGTGCTTGGTCTGTGAGGTGCCCTGGGTTCCATCCCTAGCAGCCTCCCCACAAATCACCCCAACAAACCAAATTCCAAACTGCAAAACTAAACATAAGCATTCTTCAAGTTAAGAGAAACTCAGGTGTAAGGCATCCTGTGACGGAGGCTCAGTATGATGTGTGCATTTGTGAGCACTGAGTTTTCGCCCCTCCTACCCGGCCTTCCTCACACAGCTCTGGGCCGGACTGGTCTGCGGGGAACCGCTGCTTCTCTAGGGTCCGGTTCTCAGGGCTTCCTGGTTGTGGATTCAGAGCGTCAGCCTCTGAAGCTCTCCTGCCTTTTAGCACTATCCATGAGCGGTGGAGCAATGGGTTCAGGCCGTGTAGCCTCTTCTGGGCGAGCTGACCGCGCCTGTGCTGCCCTCTTGCTGAGACAGGGTTAGAGGGGCTTCATATATGAGGAGAGGGCCCACTGTGGTTGTGGCAAACAGCTCCTGAGTCGGGAAGCCAGACTTGGAGGCTTTCAACCGAAGGCGGCTTCCCACACACAAGGCGGAAGCCCCAGCTCTAAGCTAGAGCATTGGACGGAAGAACCCCAACACGGACACCTCTGGGGAGGCCTGCCTAGGGCCCACAGGGAGCCACTGTGCAGGCTCCGATCTCACTGTTCTTGGAGAGGACTGGAGAGGGCTGTCCTCAGGCTGAGGGAGGGTGGTAGGAAAGGGGACTCTGCTTGGCTGGTTCTTTCTGACTCTTTCCTGCAGCCTTTGGGTTTAAGCATAAGAATAAAGCTTTCACTCCTGCATGCAAGGGACTCCCACGAATTCTTACTGTAGAGACCACCAGGACCCACAGAGCTCTCTAATACTGGCTGCAAAACTAATCTCGTAGGAAGATCACAAGACCATGAATTTGAGTCCTGCCCAGGCAATTTAGTTATCCATGCTTTCTCTTTCGCCTTCCCACCCTCTCTCCTCTCTCTTTCATCTATAATAATTCCCTCTATAATATGTTCTTTTAAAACACTGATGTGTGAATAAAAAGCCAGATCACCTAAGTGAAAAATAGAGGAAAGCAAAAATGTGAAAAAAAGCTTTTGTACAAGTCGTATCTTATTAAAAAAAAAAAGAGGTGACTATTCCTTTGTACTTTTGTATCCTTAAGTCTTTTTCCACGTTATCCTGAGCAAGAGCTCTTCTGACTGTAGTTGCAGAGGGACAAGCTGCATTACTAAGGAATTCGAGTGATCAGAGCCAACCTTTCCAATGACATAATGCCCCAGAGTTCCTGGCAGGTAGTGGGTGTCAGCGCAGGCCAGGCCAAGCTCTTAAGAGTGGGACTAGTAAATGTGAAAACATCCCCCTTAGCGTTTCTTCCAGTGGTAGCCCCATCTGAGAAGCATTAGGCCTTGCTCAGATGGGAGAATTTTCCCGGTCCGTGTGGGGAGCTGGTGTTTGCAGGGAGTGTTTAGCAACGACACCACGTCAATGATTAAGCGCAGCTTGTAGGTCGTTCGCAAGATCTTCATTATTTGCCCTGTTGTTTACATCGGGAGACCTGAGGCATGCTGGGAAAGACCCCCCCCCCCCCCCCCGCTTCAGGCCTGGCCCAGTGACCTGCGAAGGTAGACCCAGGAGAGGCCGTGGCCGATGGCAGTGGCTCTGGGCCCAGCCTGCTTTTGACGCGGTCCTGGAACTCGTGCTTTGGTGCAAAGATTGTGAATAATTTAAATATTTTTCCTAGAAGAATGCTTTCAGATGTGTCATTAATTTTTTTTAGGGTGCCTATGCCAGTATATGCTTGCAATGAATTCTTAAGTTCGGGTTTATTGAGAGGTTGCCGTTCCTTTAGAGCCTGCAGTGAATTATCGTTTCGACTGTGCGCCTTTTTAATAAAAGCATTTTACATTGTACTGAAAAGATTACATTCTTTTGGTTTGGGGAAAATATTTCCTGTTCAGCTGAAGCCATTAAGGCCTGTTAGCATTTCACATCTGGCTCTGCAGAGCCTGCCTTCCGTCCCGGCGGAGGAGCCTGGTGCTGGGCTGGCCCCCGGCGCCTGCGCCTGACAGCCCGGACTTGTTTACCTGCCGAGGCGGCCTGGAGGTGCGTGTGCGTACGTGCGTGCGTGCGTGTGTGTGCGTGCGTGTGTGTCTGGGATGGGGAGAGTGGCCCTGTCTCCTTTCCTCCGGGGTCAGGGAAGGGTCTGCCTTCCTGCTGGACCTCAGCTGGTCCCTCCTCGTCCACCTTAAGCAGCTACTGTTCTTCCTCCCACCCAGCTCTCCAGAAAGCTAAGTGTGGGAGGAAGGGAGCGAGGTTCCCTTTGGGGAAGTTTTCCTCAGGGGGAAGAGAGCAAATCCCACCCAAATGGCTGGGGCGTCACGACCCCCAGGTTGAGGGGCACCCTGGCCCCGCCCACTCCTCTAGGTGGCTGCCCGAAGTCCGCACCCTGGTGTGTGGGTGCTGCGTTACTCCCCCAGCACTCAGGGCCTCTTCTCTTTGCTGTGGTCCGGGAGGCTTTAGTTTATCACGTCCTTCTTCCGCGAGGAGGGCGGGCCGCTGCGTTCCAGGTGGACAGGGGTCTGCAGGGCACAAGCGCGCACCCCACTTGGGAGCGAGAACCGGGGGACGTGCTGGGCACCGCAGGGGGCACCTGGTTCCAGCGGCCCAGCCGAGCTGGGTGTTGTCATCCTGGAGGACTATTCCGGGGTGACATTGTCCCCTACAGCAGGGCGGCAGCGGAGAGGCGGAGAGCGCGAGCCGGAGATACCTTGCGCTCCATTGCCTTGCGCACGAGCACGTCCAGGAGTGTCTGCGCGCTCGGTGTGCTTCTGTCACCCTGCCAGAGCACTGCCTGTGCCTAGTTTGTGACAAGAGTTGCCCAGCAGGGCAGCCTTGGCAAAATCTTAGCTGCGCCACAGTCTGGGCAGCCAGATAAGGAGAGCCCGGCCTCCTTGTCGGTGGCTCCAGCACTCGACCGGCTGCTGTGTGCAGCTCCCGGGCTGCTGCGGTGTCTGGGGAGTCCCTCGGCAGTTTGCATGTGGAAGAAGTTTCCCCGAGAGTCCGAGGGGGAGGAGGGGGCCCCTTTGCTTGTTTTATTTTCAGTATCAGATTATCAAGCTTAGCGAAAGGCTGATTATACCCTGCAGTGAACACTGAACACTCCCCGTCAGACTCAAGAATCGCCAGCTCTGCGGTGTCTCCAGCAGCGCCTCGGCACCGCGGTCTTCGGGTCTTTTCTTCCTTAGCCCGCGTCTGTGGCACACGGTGCTCACATTCCTGACTCTCTCCCCTTCCTCTCTCTTCCCTCCCTTTCTTGGCTGCCTTCTTCTCTGAGAAAGGTCTGTTTCTCTACTTCCTGCCATCTACCTGTTATTTGGCCCTTGATTTGGGTTTCTCATACGAGAGAAACCATTTGAAAAGCAAATACTCTGTTTTTTTTCTTTTTTTTGTGGTGGTTATTTATTTATTTTTTTTTTGCTGTTTGGAGACAGGGTCTTGCTTTGTAGTTCAGGTTGGCCCTCAGCTCACTGTGTAGCCCAGGCAAGCCTGGAACTCAGCAATCCTCCTGCCTCTGCCTCCCGAGTGCTGGGATTATAGGCGTGAGCCACCACGCCCGGCTCTGTGGTGTTTGGTACTGATTGCTGGTGGGTGTGAGTCACCATGCCTGGTATTGTTGTACGTGGTTACCGAGGATCGAACCAGGGACCTGGTGTTTGCCAGGCAGGCTTCAGAACCACTGAGCTAAATCTCTGGTCTCCAAATACTCTGTTTTTAACTCTTCAAAAAAATAAAAAAGTGACTTTGTCTTTAGCGAAAAAGTAAAACTCCCTGTCATTCGGTGCCCTCTCTGGAGCAGGCTCTTTCCCGGTGGACCTTCTGGAAGACGACCCCGAGGGCCAGCGGGAGGCGGCTGTGGCCCTGGCTTACCACGCCTCGCTGGGGGACACGACTCCAACCTCGGCAGAGACTTTCTGTCTTCCCACCGGGGAGCAGGTAGGTGTGTGTTCGGTCAAGTCAAACCAAGAAAGTAGAGGTCACGGCGGAGTGCTCCGGATTTAGGACAAAACAAGCAGAAACTCTGTGGGATGAATAATAAATAATTCTACCATGAGGGCCAGGAGGCATCCCAGACTGGGATTCTGATTGTGTGACCTTGAGTAAGTGTCTTGACTTCTCTGGCTTTGGAGTTTTCATCTCTAGAGCTGGGAGGCCATCATCAGTACTTACCTCCTAAGGGTCTTAAGAGGATTAAATGAGATGCTGGGTGCAGTGCCTGGCTAGGCCTCAGTTTCTCCATTTGTGAAATGGTGGGACTGTGCCTTCTTGGTTGCGAAGGCGTGCTTGGGTTTGAATGCGTGGTGATTCAGGATCGAGTTCTGTCGATTATGCTTTTGGCACTGAGTCTGTGGATGGCGGGCGGGGACTAGAGAGGGACAGACAGTAAAAGTGAAGTCACAAGAGGGAGTCCCTGCATCCCTTATCTCCTTTAGGTGTGAGGCCCATCTGATCTCTTGTGTGAGCCCTGTGAGATTTCACTCCGACCCGAAATCCTTGCTCTCCGGTGGGCAGAGTTGGTTGCGGAGAACAGGGCTGTTGCAGTGCTGTTCCAGGGCAGTTGTTTCCGGGGTAACGAACACTACGGCTTCCCTGGTTCCCCAAGAACCCAGTTCCCGTGGGTGGTGGCTGGAGAGGGAGCGCGCTGCTGTCCTCGCTCGCTTTTGGCGCCCCCTCGTGGCCCTGCTCCAGAATTGCGCCAGCACTGCGTCAAGAGCAGGGGATGGAGGAGCGCGCACAGGTGATCAGGACACGGAACTGCGAGAGTTCGCTCAGAAGTTCTTTAAGATGCAGAAGTTCTAATCATCTTTTCCTGCATGCATTTCTGTGGTTCCACTTTTTTTGGGGGGGTCTTTCTGCTCTGTTAGTGAGCTGTGTTTCCAGCCTGCGTGTGGATTTGTGCACTGCTTTAGAGAAACATTCAGGGCAGTGCTTGGTGAGTGAATAAAGTTAATGTCGTTAACAAAAACATAAAATAAGACAGTTGCTAAATGAAGTTGTTTCGATACGGTAGAATTGCTGAGATGACTGGACGTCTGCTGGCTTCTCTTCCTAAGGAAAATAGTTTCACAAAAACAGGCATTTGGTTTCCTACCCTTTGGAGTTTCCTCAGGAGACAGGAACATTTTCTGCCTCTTAACGCACTGAAGTTGCCTCTACACCCGACCTTGTGCTTGCTTTTAGCAGGTTTCACTTTTTGTATCCAGGGTTTTTTTTTTTCTAAAATAAAAAGAAAGATGAGGAAGAGCTTCGAGGATGTAGCACGTCACGTAGCCCTGGTGCTGCCCTCTCTCCGCGACGCCTTTGTCCGGTCTCGGCATTGGATCGCCCTTTCGCATTTCAGACACAATACCATTTACTGTACTTCTGGGCATAAAACAGTGGACATCCATTGTGTCACATCTGAGAGCCAGGACATAGGACAGAGAGAAGATCCCTTCCTGGTTATCCACTATAAACACTCTAGTTGCTTCCTTTGGATTTTTGCTGTGTGCTTTTTTTTGTTGTTTTTTTGAGACAGGGTCTCACTTTGTAGTTCAGGCTGGCCCTGAGCTCACTGTGTAGCCCAGGCAAGCCTGGAACTCAGCAATCCTTCTGCCTCTGCCTCCCGAGTGCTGGGATTACAGGCGTGAGCCACCCTGCCGGCACTGTGATATGTGGTACTGATTGCCGGTGGGTGTGAGTCACCACGCCCAGTATTGTTGTATGTGGTTTGTGGGACCGAACCAGGGACCTTGTGCTTGCTAGACAGGTGCTGGAACTGCTGAGGTAAATCTCTGGCGCTGTGTGCTTCCTTTCTGAGGAGAGGCTCGCGGTCTGAACGCAGAGCCCTTCCCACGGTGGCTGGATGCTTTGTGAGCATCGTGCCTGGGACCGTGCGGATGGCCACTCTGCAGGTGACCCTGCTTCAGGTGACCTCTGAAGGACAAGCCACACGTGTTACCTCGAGCAGGGGAGAAGGTGCCCAGACATTTATGGATCCCAGGATTTGTTTAGGAAATAGTTCTCTGAAACTGTAGAGGCTGCTGTAAGCTTTATACAAGCAAACTGCCTGCCCAGCTCGGCTGTCACATTCTTTTCTAATTTCCTCTCCTCTCCTTGCTTTTCAAAACCGACTCAGTAAAGGAATGTGTTGACCTTTTGCTTCAGAGGGTGGGGTTGAAGGTTCAGCAGCCACAAAGAAGGCCTTGGACTTGGGTGCTTGAAAGACGGGGGCAGTGTCAGTTTTGAGACCCCTGCTCCGCTCTTGTGTAAGCAAACAGGTGGTTTGAGTTGGGCTTTTGGCCCTGTGGTTGCCAGGTGTGGAGCTGAGCCTGGAGGTCCAGAGCTGTGTGGGTTTCCTGAGACTACTTGCAGGGGTCTGAGCCAGGGGAACAGGAAGGCTGGTGACATCGCGTGTGGTCACTGGCTCTGGGGACAGCTGAGACTGACTGGACAGGGGCAGGTCAGAGGCAGATGTGTGGCATCAGCTGCTCTAGAGAGAGGACCGAGGGAGGGTTAGGATGGAGGAGACTCTTGGAGCAGGCCGTCTGCTGAAGAGAGATCCCGAGGGCATCCACCAAAGGACGGGTACTCAGCTGACGGGGGCAGACTGAGCGGTGGACGTGGGGTTTGCTGGGTGGCAGACAGAGAACTTCGCTGGCTCGGCGACCTTGGCCAGCTGCTCCAGCGGTGAGCTCAGGGGAGGTGAGTTCTCTGTGCTCATGTTGCCTCCATCTTGTTAAACTCAGTCTCTTTCCATGAATACTGTGGCATTCATTGTTCAGTAATTTTCCATGTCCTTGGTATATGGAAAGACCAATGTGGTTATTTTATGTTTATTTTTTTTTTCCAGGTTAAACTTGAAACTTCATCTGTTTGCTTTTGCGCTATTCACCGGGATGAACCTCAACACAAAATACTGGTTTTGGTTAATCCCCGAGACACAAAGACAGGTTGGTAGGTGTTCATGAATAATGTGTGTGTGTGTGTATTTAGTGCTGGGCATTGAGCTCATAGCAAGTGGTCTACACCTGAGTTGTACCCCCAGCCCTGGGTTTTCAAAACAGGGGTCCTGATTTCATTGAGTGGAGTCAGATGTCTAGAAACGGATGCTTATTCTTATGCCCTGATTGCAAGCTCATCAAGGCAGAGTTGGCTCATTTTCAGCTTTAGGGATCCAGTAGCACATTATCATTGCTGTTTGTTGACACACATCTTTTCATTTACATATTTTGCCCACATAGGCAATATTCAGAGTTGCATTTGTGGGGGACACTTGTTGGGTGTGTGCGTGCGTGTGTGCATGTGTGTGTGTGTGTGGCACTGGAGACTGACTCTCACATGTTCTGGGCTAGCACACAACCTCTGAGCATGACTCCTATCCCTTTACTTTTGTTTTTTTTTGAGCCATGGTCTATGTTAGTTTTCTCATTGCTGAAACAAAATACCTGACACACAAAGTTAAAAGAGGAAAGGTTTATTCACCCCCAGTCTGTAAAAGTTTCACTCCGTAATCAGCTGGCTCCAGGATAGAGTGGCACATGGCAGATGAGTATTGCAGAGGAGAAACAGTTTATGGCAGGCAGAAGGCAGCAAAGCAAGTGAAAGAGGACTACTGTTCTTTCTATCCCTTCTGGCTTATGCAGCCCACTGAGGGTGGGCAGCACTCACAGTCTTAATTCCAGTGCCCTTGCTTCTAGCACTGCATCATGATTCAATTACAGTGTCATAGACTCTCGGTCCAGTCACCCCTGAAAAAGCCCCACCTAGGACCTCATGAGGCTTGGGGAGACATTTAGATGCAAACTCTAACAAGTTTGCCTAATTGCCCAGGTTGGTCTTAAACTTGCAATCCTTCTGCCTCAGCCTCCTGAGTAGCAGGGATTACAGGTCTGTGCCACTTTGCCTGGCAGCTTGGACTTTCTGTTCTTAGAAAGAGAAGTGCACAGAGGGGTGTGAACTGTGGGGACCCTGGGTGCAGTATCACCACAGCTCTGTGAACAGAAGGGAGTGTCCACTCCAGCTACATGCAGATGGGAGTGGGCAGCCTCTGAGTGGTCAAGTAAGTAGCGAAGGCCACGCAGCTAGAGTGTTTTGGGGAGTTGCAAGGTGATGACTGAATGGGAGTCTTGTTTCTGGCAGTGGCGTTTATGCGATCTGTAGTTCGTTCATTCTCCCTGTGCTTTGTGAAGAGCTCACTCCCACAGCCCCAGCTCCCTAGACTGCGGCCTGCAGAACAGGCTGCGTCAAGCTCCATTGCTTCTGGGGCCATGGCCTGGGGCTGTAGGAGGTGCAGGATGGGGGTGAGGAGTGAGGGCCAGGGGTCCGCCTGGGCCCACGCCCACGGCACCAGGAGCCAGAGGGAGGCACCTTGCTGCTGGTCTGAGCTGGCTCGCCTTTAAGTTTAGTCCTGTTTAGTTAATTTTTCCCTTGCATTATACTGGCCTGGGTTTTAGAGTTTTCTTATAGTGAGTATGAACTAAGCTCCTGATAAGGTCTAGTAATATTTTCATTTGTTTGCTCTCCTTCCTGATGTGGTTTCTGGCAAAAGTATGGGCTTATAGGTTGTTGTTTTTGTGGTCCTGGGACTGGTATCCAGAGCATCATGCGTGCCAGGCGAGGCCTCTACCACTGAGCCCCTGGCTCGAAGGCTTTAGCTGCAGTGTGCAGTGAGCAGTGTCCTGCTACTGTCTACCCCTCTGGCTCACAGAAGTCTGCCTGGCACCTGTGTGTCCATCCAAGTTTCTGCTGAGAGAACTTTCTGCTCTACTGGTATCGCATGTGGTATCTCTACTGATATTGAGGTGATATCTTTGGGGTGAGCTATCTAGAATGTACGATTGTCTCTCCTGACTCTTTTTTTGTTCATTGTGAAACACCACATGCTTAGCTAGCTGTCTGAGAGTCTTTGGTTTGTGTGTGTGTGTGTGTGTGTGTGTGTGCGCGTGCGCGCGCGCGCACATGGAAATAGCTGGAGGTATGGGCGGTCCTGAGTGTCAGCCAAGGCCCTCATTGCTCCAGGGCTGAGGGAGGCTGGGATTTGTGTGGAGACTTTCTGATCAGGGTCATGGTGTTTCCAGCTCATTCCAGCAGAGCCCCGAGTGCCGTGAAACTAGGGGCTGTTCCAACCCCAGGCTTTTGCCACTGTCTTGAGTATGTGACTCTATTTCCGGGTTAGAAAAAGCAAAAGATGAGCCCACAGGAGACCTTTAATGCACAGATTGTCAAAAACTCCGAAAATATGTTTTGCCCATTTTAAGAAAATGTCCAAATATCAGCAGACCCACCTCTCCCTTTTGGCATTTAATAATGTTCTGGTTATAGGTCTTAACTATAATTTGCATAATATAAACATATGACTGACTCTTGCAAATCTGTTTCCTATTTGTACTGGACCTAATTTTTTGGGTTGATTTTAAGAATGTACTGTAATAAATATTCATAAGCATCAAGAAATCTCACCGCGGACCCTTCCTGGTTACTAGTGCTTTAAATAAAATTCTCAACTGTTTCCTGCTGCTGTGGGCTCTATTGTGTTGGCTGTGATTCTGCAGGATTTCAAAAAAGCGCTCAGGTGTTGTGCTTTAAAAAGTCCAGTATTCAGGAGCAGCGTGAGCCCTTTCCCATGTGCATGGCACACATGGTGTGGCTCGAAATGCGTGGAGCCTGCAGCCGCTGATGGCATCAAGGACTCGTGTGTCCCTGTCCGTGGCCCTCGCCGTAGCCACGGTCGTTGGGTTCAGGCCACGCGTGTTCGTGCAGCTGTGTGTTTAAAGCGGGTAACGGAGGCCCGCTCCGCTGTGGGTCGGAGTGAATGGTTGTGAAGCTGGTTGGTCACTGACCCCCTACAGCCCCGAGAGCCAACGGAAACAGCTGGGATTGTGAAGCCGAAACAGCTCCTGCCATTGGCTCTGATGCCTGCCTTCCCTCGTCTCCCGTGTGGAAGCTCCGTGCGCCTTCATGAAGGTGGTTGGGAGCATGTGCCCTGGTCCCTGTGGCCCCGGAAGGCTGCTTCTTGGCTGCTTTTTTTTTTTTTTTTTGCTTTTTGGAGACAGGGTCTCGCTTTGTAGTCCAGGCTGGCCCTGAGCTCACTATGGTGCCCAGGCAAGCCACCGTGAACTCAGCAATCCTCCTGCCTCTGCCTGCCGAGTGCTGGGATTACAGGCGTGAGCCACCACGCCCAGCATTATATGTGGTAACCGGGGATCGAACTCAGGTCCTTGTGCTTGCAAGGCAGGCGCCGGAACCACTGAGCTAACCCTCCAGCCCTTGAGTGCTTTTCTGGGGAGATCTGGCATATGTTCCCTGAGGGTCCTGGCCGACAGCCGGCGGGAGCCTCCCTTTCCTTGTACCTGTTACAGCCTTACCCTTCGCTTCTTTCTCTTGACTTTGTTTCCCTCTTTAGTTATGAATTGTCTCGAGGATTTTCAAAGATTAAAAAAATAACCCCTCGTTAAAAAGAGATGCAGCATTTTTGTGTTTTTCTGTATTAAATCAACCACTTAGGCTCGGGGCTACCGCCTGCTGGTGCGGTCTTCTGGCCTTCTTTCCTCTGTGTAATCGGGCAGACCTGGACTTGGTGTCCAGTAAAGCAGACCTGGCGTCCCGGCTCTCCACCTGTCCAGGTGTTCCACACAGGTCATCTGGGCTCTCTGAGGGTCAGGGTTGGCTTGGCTTTCGCAACACGGGGCCATGTTACCGACCTCCCGGGACAACTGCCAGGATGGCAGAGTGTGGGGCTTTAGGGTCACCTGGCAGGTTCTACTAACTTCTTACCACAGGTGAACATCCTGAGCTCCACACCCCAATATCCAGACTGTTCAAAAACCTGAAACCTTTTGAGCACCAACATAACACCCTAAAACGGGAACTTCTGTACACTGTTGGACTTTGTTTCCAGATTTATTAAATATATAGATTTACTAAGTACATTATTAATTATATTAGGTAATACTGATTGACTATTAAATTATTTTTAGGCTCTGTGTACGAGTGCATGTGAAATAGAAATAAATTTCCTGTTTCAACTCGGATCCCATCTGTAAGATAGCTCATTATGTATAATGCAAATGTTTCCAAATATGAAAAAAAAATCCCAAATCCAAAACACTTTTGGTCTCAAGCACTTTGGATAAGGGATACTCAACTTTCATGTATAAATAAATAGCTTTATTATAATACAGGTCATATACCATATGGTTCATCCATTTAAAGTATAATTTAGTGATTTTTAAATTATATTCCCAGAAGTGTACATCCATCACCATAATCAATTTTAGAAGATTTTCTTTAGATCTGAAAGAAACCTTTCTTCCTTTATCTGGCACATTTCTTCCCTGTATATCCCCTGTGACTTTACTTTCTCATCTCAGGATTGGCTTACCCTGGACATCATAGAGAGGCGGGCTCATAGAGAGACAGCCATTCGTGTCTGGCTTCTTCCTCTTTGCATATCTTTTCAAGGGTTACCCAGATGGTAGCAAGCTTCAGTATTTCATTCATGTTTATGGCTGGATACTGTTTCATGGTACAGATATTTTGTATACCACATTTTTTGGGGGTTCATTCATCGACCAGTAGATACTTGAATGGTTCCCGTTTTTTGGCTATTGGGAAGAAAGTTGCTAGGAACATGTATGTTCTAGTTGTTAATGAGTATTTGTCCTCATGTCTTTGGGTAACCTAAGAGCAAAACTGTTCATTCAGGTGGTAACTGTATTTAAGCTTTTTTGGGAGCTGTCAGGTTGTTTTATAATACTACCGAGCCCTTTTGTATTTCCTTTGACGATATAAAAGTCTTCCAATTTCTCCACATTGGGCTGACACTTCTTGCTATTGGTCTTTCTGAGTGTAGCCATTTTAGAGGATAGAAGCAGCTGGTTTCTTGGTTGTGTTTGATTTGCATTTCCTGATGACTAATGATACTGAACATCCTTTCACGTGTTTATTGGCCATTTGTATATTTTTATTAGAGAACTGTCTATACAGATCCTTCACCCTTTTTAAATTGGGTTGTCTTTTTATTACTAGGTTGTAAAAGTTCTTTACATATTCTAGAAACAAATGTCTTATTGCTGAATGCAGGTCCTTTATGTGATTTGCAAAGCTGTTCTCCTATTTTAATGGTTGTCTTTTCAATTTCTTGATGGTGTCTTTTGAAATATGAAAGTTTTTATTTTTTTCAATGTTGATCTGGCTTTTCTATTTTTCTCTTTTTCAGTTGTATTTTTAGTGTTGTACATGAGAAACCACCACCTAATTCAAGGTTAGGAAGCTTGAGGTCTACATTTTCTATTTCTATTTTAATTAGAATTGTGATTTCATCTTGTCTGTTGGGTAGATCCTGCTCTCCAGTTGAATCAACTTTCTGGATGGTTTGTGTCATTCACAGTTGTAAGAGTGTGCTTTCTTTATATGTAATATGATTAAAATGATTATTTTTATGCATGCAGTTATTGTTATATCACCACAAATACACTCAAAACAACCCAAAAGGAGATTTCATGAGAAATGGAGGGAAAACTGATGAAATGAAAATGACTTGGTTTGAATTGTTCTCTTAACACTAGACCAGAAATGCTGTTTGGAAAGGAAGCGAGGCCATTGTGTTTTACCTAGTCTTGGTGAATTGGGGGCTGATTTAAAACCCCGTCTTTCTTTTCTAGATCCTGATAGACTCCCTTTCACAGTTTAGCCCAGACCTCTGCTGGGTAGGAGGCTTCGAAGACTGGAATCTGCTTCTGGTGCACTGGTCCATGTGTGACTTTTCTGGTCCACGTGTGACCTTTCTGGCCCACGTGTGACCTTTCTGGCCCACCCACTAGGCACTGTGTGCTCTTAGGGAGAAGAGGGTTCACCTTCGGGGTCACATCGTTGGGCTCTGGCTGCTGGGCTGTGAATTCACTGGGTCTGGAAGCAAATATATTCCTCTTGTTTTTCTGTCCTTCCCAGCTGCCTGCCGTGCTCCTGATTTGGAGGCCACTGGGATTTCTAGGGAAGGAGGTCCTCTCTGCCGTCACCACACCTGTACTTTCTTCTGTGGGGTTCCCCACTCCAAGTCTAGCAGCCTCCCCAGAAGGCTGTTCTTTTAAAATGCTGCTGCTTATGTGGTAAGAAGGAATGAACGCAGGGCTCAGCACTGAGCCGTGTCCCCACACTGCTTTCTGTGTGTTTGTTTTTGCTTAGGCTGGGCTCAAACTTGCAGGCGCCCCGCCTCACCCTTCCAGCCTTGGGATCAGAGGCGTGTGCTGCACGCCTGGCTGGCTCGCTTTTTGGGCACTTCCCAGCCTGGCCGAGCCTTCTCAGTGCCCCAGGCCTACTCACTTTGGTCCCCAGGGTTCTGAGCACTCAGCGCTGTCCCTGGGTGACGTGACACCTCCTTCCCTATTTCACACTGTCACGTTTTTGCGACACAGAGGCCTTTCTGGTGGCCGCCCTGTCTGGGAGCGAGGCCTTCGTGCCTTCCTGCTGTCCCTGTCAGGAAACTTGTTGGTCACCTCGTCAGATTTCTGTAGTCAGCTGCCTTTCTGACAGTACAGTAAGTCCTCGGCTTGGAAATGTTCGAGTTATAAACTTCCACCGATGAGAACAGACGTCTCCGCATGAACGTTCGTCCTTGTGAACACGCTGCGCAAGCAGCTCACGGGTCTGCGGGACGCTGTCACAGCTGTGTGTGTGGCTGTGCCTCACTCCGCCGCCCGTAGCGCCGAGCCGGGGCGCAGTCAGAGCCGGTGTCTGGGGGCAGGAGGAACAGCGGTGGCGATGCGGGGGAGGGGCCGCGAGGGAGCGCGCATGCGTCGGAGCTGTGCCGCGCGCCGTGTCCAGTTGGGGAAGCGATCCAGTTTATCGATGCTCCCTTGGAATGGAACGTGTTCATAAGTTGGGGACTGACTCTGCCGAGTACACATTCTACCTGCCGAAATCCAGTGCTCAGATGGTCAGAATTGTGAGCAAAGAATGTCCCACAGGGTGGTACAGATGGCACATTGTGTGATTCGGTCATGGGAGAGATTCGCCGTGCCGTGGTGCTGCGGGAGTTTCTCGGATGAGGAGACGTGGGGATTTCTGGAGGGAGGCGGCGCTATCCGTGGTCCTCGGAAGGAAGGTGGCGGCTGGGCTGAAATGGGGGTGTGAGGTCTGCTAAGTCGCTGTCATCGCATCCCCTGGAGACCTGGCCTCGGCGTCTGGGCCTGCCCGGGGCTCACGGAGACCGGCTCCTCTTCCCTGCGGGGTTGGGCTCCGACCTGAAGGCCCAGGCCCCCCTTTCCTTGAGCGTGGCTCCACTCCTGGTGCGCTCCAGCTGTGTCCTGGAGTGTTTCTGAGTTTCTGTTTGCAAAGTCTTCCTGTTATGCTCCTGGCTTTTGTCTGTGAGGTAACTGTGTAGAAGGAATGCAGACTTTGAAGGACGCCTGGTGACATTAGAGAGGTGGCACTGAGGCCGGACAGGGGCCTGTCTCATCTTCAGTGTTTAGTAGAGTGCGCCGCCATCATGTGAAGGAAGGACAGTGAGGTGACCAGCCCGTTCAACCTGAGAGCCTGCGACCCCGGGGAAGGGCGCTGTGGGCAGCCGGCCAGGGGCATGGGCGGACAGCCAGTGGTGAGGAGAGGACCTGGGTAGGTGGAAGGTGTGGGCTGAAGGTTTTGCACTGGGCTGGCGCTGGCGCTCACCACGCTTGGTAACTCACAAGAGGAATGATGTAGGAGCCTGTGGTGAGGCAGCCCGGGCTCCTTGGGGCCGGGGGTTGGGCCCAGATCCTCCCTGGGTGGGGCCGGGCTGCAGGCGCAGCTTCACGCGGAGACATGTCCCCTTACAGTTGCTACGGGCCACGCTGTGCCTGGCCCTGCCACTTCCTGGGGGTGACCGACTCAGTAGACCATAAGCTCTCTGAGGGCAGAGTCTATGCGAGCTGGGCGTGCTGTGGGGGAGGCTGGCTGAGTGCTCCTTGGCTCTGGGGAGCCGTGGAAGTGGCAGGGCCCAAGGTGAAGAAGCGGCAAGCAGGGCACTTGGGAGAGGAAGACCAGGGCAACCGTGTCTGCAGTCTTCGCCATATGCTGACTGCTCTGATGGGAGCGTCCAGCGCTGCAGCCAGCTCGGGAACGTCTTGTGACCAAGCGTCACACTCACCCTGCAAATTGGTCCTAATTTATTTACAGTTTTTGGTGACTGCACGTCATGTGCATTCTGAGAAAAACAAGCAGGGAATCGAAAAATGATGGTTTCTTCCTGGAAAAAACATGCCCATTATAGCCACAGTGACAGCAACAGAGCCAGGGGGCATTTAGATGAAACCAGAGCCCAGCAGCCTGGCTTCTGAGTGGCCCTCAGGGGCCTGGTGAGGTTGCAACAAGCCTGGCCCACAGCCAGACCCCTGAGCTGCCTTGGGGCAGGTGAAGGGGGAGGGGAGAGGGCATGGAGTCTGCCCCTCGGAGGCTTGGGCAGCTTCCTTAGAATGGGGGTCCTTTGTGGGCTGTCCCTCACCTTAGTGCAGTCTTCTGATTTGGGGGATCGGTCAGGCGTTGAGGCTGGAGTCCGTGAGTTTCCAGTTCCTAGAAAGAGACTCAGTTGTCGAAGCAGCTCCTGATTCCTGCTTCTGAGTCATGAAGGGAGGTGAGAGAGAAGAGTGGGGTCCCCCCGCCCCCATCGGCTCGACTTGGAGAAATTTGGAGTCTAAGTGCATCTAACAAACGACCGAGCACAGCAGTGGGTGGGCGCAGGGGATGTCTGCCCCTAGCGTCCTCCGGGCTTCAGCGCCTGGACGAGTGTAGCTTCTCTGGCTTTGAAGAGTGTGGCCTCGCAGAGTCACGGACCCCCGGCCCATCAGGGGTCCGTCCCATCAGCCGCAGCTGTCGGCCCCCAAGGTCCTGCAGACATTGTTCTCTGTGTCAGCCTGTGCTCTGCCGGGAGATATTGCAGAGGTCCGTGCCAGCCTGAGGCACGTCACATCACCCTGCCATCTTTGTGGAGGAGCCCCGGTTAAGTCAGTTGGACAGCTGGGGCAAACTGGAAACTCAGCCTCCATTTACAAACCCGCATCTCTGGGTAACTAAGGCACCTGCGTGGCTGTGCCTGTGCGGCTGCCGGTGCGGCCGGTGCCCAGAGTTCTGCTTTGGTTGGGTCACAAAGAGAACAGATCGGGAAGTTGTTTGTAGGGACAGCAGTGGGATTTGGAAACACACATTGGCTGTGGTTTGGGAATCCCATCTTTATTTCTGTCTACTGTGAGTTGGATTTAGAAACAGGGGATGTGGATTCTCATAATGACATGTCACCCTAGCGAAAGGACTCGTGGTGTCTAGAAAATGGAGATGCTTCGAGGAACATATCCCAGTGTTGAGGCCGGAGTCTTTGTTTTACAGGACAGGGAGAGTTGTTCCGTGGAGGCGGATGAAACGTTTTACCACTACAGTGCGGCGGGGTCGCCCTGTGCTCTGCGCGGCCCAGCGTGGTGACCCTAAGACTGCTTTCCTCGGTGGACCGCCTTTGATGTCGGTTTCCACTGGCCCCCCGCATCTTGCGGTCCCGCTGTACCCCAGGATCCAGGCAACCCAGAACTCTCCCTCCATTTCCCTGGAGTGAAAATCTAGTCTCTGGAAAACAAAATTGCTTAAGGCAAGAGAGGCCCAAGGAACACAGGAGGCTGATGTGGAAAGCGCTGGGGAACAGATGTTTCCTTCGGCATGACAAAGAGGCACCCAAGTTCACGGGCATCTGGGGGAGTGTTTTCCTTAAGGAAGACATCTGTATGGAAATAGTAGCCCGACTAATGCAATGTGACAGTTGCTATGTCAACTAGCGTCTTTTCCCCTCCCCTTCAATTACTGACCAGCTTAGTCAGTGTTGCATAAAAGTCAGGCAGTGCCACGGAATGTGTTTATGTGTCGGCTTCTGCCAGAACTTTCCAGAATTTTTTTCCCCCTACATGTATTTTGCTTTTGGGAAGAGGGACTGTCACTTTGGTTTAAATATACTCCTTTTTTTTTTTTTTTTTTTGCAGAGCTACATATTTCTTAGATTTGTAACGGGGCAGTGGAGGCTTAGACTGCAGGGGAGCGATCCAGAGGGAGGGAGAGGGGGAGGGGCAGGGCTGACGGAAGGTGCGGGCCTCGGGGAGGGCACGAGCACTCTGCAGCGAGCCGGGGTGTCCCCTCCCCCGGCCCCCAGTTTCACAGGAATGCCTGCTCTCCCTCAGCCCGGGCTGTGCGCCCAGCTGCCCGCTGGCCACCCTGGCCTCACATCTCTGACGGGCTCCCCTTTACTGCTCTTGGCCTTGAGTTTTCTAAAGTTGTCCTCATCTCTGGCTCAAGCTTGAGAGCCAGCTGCCTTCCTGGCTCCCTGCCCTCCGCTAGGACCACGCTGGTCGCCAGCAGTCTGTTTCTGTCTCTTTGGTGCCACCCTCCTCGCCTTCCACCAGCAGCCCCTCGGCCTCCCGCTGCCCTCCCTGCCTCCAGTCCTCTCTCCGCGCTCAGAGTGACAGTCAATTATTTGCTTTTGAAGACTGTTTCGGAGCAGTGTCGCTGCACGGCTTTTGCTCTCGGGAGGGCATGGAGGGCGCCTGTGACCTCTGCCCACGCTCCTGCGCCCCTCTCTGCACCGGCTCCACGGCGGGCAGGGCCTGTGCTGCCACTGCCACTCCGCCTGGACGTGTCCTAGTTACTCGGAGACCACAGTTTGCAGAGATTCACTCCTGGTGTCGTCCATTCTGTGGGTTTGGACAATTATAAAATGGTGTGTGTCCATCATTATAATACACAGAATATGACCCTCTTCCCAAATAGTTTTTATGCCAGGGATTGAATCCAGGGCTTTGTACATACTAAGCACATGTTCCACCAGGCTCCAGGTAACATTTTTCTACACTTGATCTTAGCCAAAAGGCCGAGAAGCGATGCAGGTAACATTTTTCTTAATTGCAAAAGGACTAGCTCCTCCCATCTGAATAGGACCACGTTCTCTTTCTGAACCATCAGTCCCTCATCACATGTGTTACCTGCTTGGATTCCTCAAGTGACTTGTGAGCCTGATTCCTCTGCTGCGCACAGGGAAACTCTGTGCCAGAGCCCTGTCCCCTGGCTGGCCACCACATGTGTGTCCCAAGCTGGGTCTGTGGCTGCCACTGGCGGGGTCCGGATGCTCGCTGGGGTCCCAGTGTGTGGCTCTGGCTGGGTGGCCTGTCATCACCCTGCTAGGCTAAGACTCCTGCCTTATCCCAGGTGCCAAGTACAGTGCCAGGTTCTTAGTGCTTGCTCAGGTACGGCAGGTGCTCTTTCCATGCTGTGGAAACAAGCCTGGAGGGCCTGGTCTGCTCTGGTGGCCCCTGCTGGCCTCTCCGCTCTCGGCCAGTGCCTTGGCCTGTCCCTTCTGTAGACCTGTCTCTTCTGTGGGCCAGATCTGACCCTGCCTCTGTCTCTTGTCTCTGACCCTTCTTCTCTTGGGGTACAGTACTTAGTATAGAGGCTTCGGGGCCTGCGGGACTCCCCTAGATTCGTGCCCATCCCCACTGCTGCCTTTTATAGTCCGCGACCTCGAACAGGTGCTGAGCACCTTTAGGAGCACAGTTAGCCTGTGAAGCATTTCTTGGCATACTAAACTTGGTGTTTTACCAGCTGCTTGGACACGTGCTGAGTTTTTTCTTTCTTTTTTTTTTTCAGTCCTGGGGATTGAATGAGGGCCTTAGCACTGAGCCACATCCCCAGTCCGTTTTTAATTTTGAGATAGGATCTCACTAAAATTGTTCAGACTGGGCTCAAACTTCCTGTCCTCCTGCCTCAGCCTTCCGGAGTGCTGGCATTATGGGTGTGCACCTCCACGTCTGGCTGGAGACAGTTCTTTTTTTTTTTTTTTTTGAGACATGGTCTCGCTTTGTAGTTTAGGCTAGCTCCGAGCTCACTATGTAGCCCAGGCAAGCCTTGAACTCAGCAATCCTCCTGGAGACAGTTCTTTTAAAGCAGCGACCCCCCCCCCTCTTCCAGTGCTTACGGCTGGCGGCTTGAGTGCCTCTGCTCACCTTATACCTCGGAGGCCTCTGTGCTCTGTGCTGGTCGCCCTGGATGGCTGGGCCGTGACAGCCCCTTCCTGGAGTGGCCTTGTCTCCTTCTCCCCTGCAGGTGGCTCTCCAGCTCAAGATGCCTGGGTGGTGCCAGCACTGGCTCCTTGCTCTTCTGCTTCTCAGAGCCCGTGTCGGCTCTGACTCTATGGTGCGCTGTGCCTAGGCCACTTCTGCCCTCCTGTGGGACCGGAGGCCCCACATTCACGTCCTTGAGTGGACGGAGCGAACTTTCCACAGGACGGCTCTGCAGTGGCCCCGGGTGCTGAGGAGGACTCTTGGCTTCCGGTGGGGCTGCGTGCCTCCTTGGTGACTCCCGCCGTCGCCTGTGCTGGGGCAAGTGCAGAGGGACATCAGACAGGGACATCAGGCAGCACAGGAGCCACCGTCCCTGCTGGATGCTCCTGATTCATCGCAGTCCTCCTTGCTCAGGGGCTGCGGTCTCAGCTCCTTCCCCACGCTGGGCTCCTGCCTGTCACGGCCCGTGCATCTGGGAGGCGTGACAGCCGTCTCTCTGACCTGCCCTGTGGGGAAAAATCATGCTATTCTTTTACCCAGAGGAATGTTTAGTCTATTTATTGATTCTAAAAATATTCAGATAAAAGGGGCTGTAGGGACTCCGAACTTGTCGGTGGGATAACAGGGTTCAGAACCTTGCTGGGGGCTCCCGGGGCTGGCGTGGCCCACGTCATAGTCCGATGTGGCATCTCCACAGCAATGGGTGGAGTGGCGGCGTGTGAGATGCGTGTGTCCCTGAGGGAAGAGACGGGGTGGGAGGCAGCAGCTAGAACAGACCTTTCTGTGCAAGTGTGGGCAGAAAGGAGCTTTAGAGAGAGAGCTCCGGAGGGAGAGATGGCGCGAGACAAAGCATTTTCCAGCATCTTACAGACAGCGGAAATAACAAGGGCTTTTCATATTTCTTCACAATCCTGGAGCAGTCTGTTGGAGCGGATGGAGGAAGTTTCTAGAAGCCGCTGGAAAGCTTCCGGTGACCAAGGAAAGAGTCTGGTGCTGTTGACTACCTCACCAAACCTGCATGGGCGCCGGGTGAGAGGGTACTGTGGTTTGCATTTAACAGGTGTGTGACCAGGACCCGGAGGGCACGGGTTCAGGTCATACAGGGAGTCACAGCCTGAGCTGGAACTTGAGCTTGTCTGGCTTTGAAGCCTGAATTCTGTCCCAGGTGTCCAGGCCATATCTGAACGCCTCACGCAGTCATGCTGTGTGTTGGCACTAAAGTCCCTTAGGTGCTTGTGAGTGAAGGAGGCCGGTGTGCTGTGGGGCTCGTGTTTGCAGCCGGCTTCTCCTTACCCGGTCCTGGCCTGGCTGCCCCGACTGTTTGCGTTGCCCTGAGTGCGGCCTTGGACAGGCAGGGCCCCGGGCCTCTGCTCACGGGGGCAGTGCTTTGCGCATTCTCCTGCCTGTGAAACCTTTCTCAGAGCTACATGGCTGGTAAAGCCCTCTGGGGACTCTCATGATTCCTCTCGGCAGAGATGTCCCCCATTCTGGGTCCTTGTGACAGTCGATCCGGGGACCTGTCATGCCTGCCCCGGGGTGGGTGGAACAGCTGGCCTCAACGGCCCTCCCTCCGCAGGCGGCTGGAGGCTCATCCCTCGGTCCCTGGGGCCCAGGACAGCACTGTTCGTGCAGGTGGGGGCTCAGCCAGACAGAGCTGCATTCAGGTGATCTTGCTGCATCTGGGATAAACCCAGGCCGCTGGAGTCTGCTTAGGGACCTTACTGTCTCGGCTTGTGTGGAAACCTCGGAGTGTCATGGGGTGACATCCATTACTGACATCTCTGTGGTCCGCGTCATCTGCCACTTAGGGGAGAGAGAAATGAAGCTGGCACAGCAAGCTGGCTCTTCACAGCGCTTTGTCTCTGGCTCTTTCACTGCCCGTCCTGCAGCTGTGCCCTCCTCTGGCCCCGGCCCCTGGGGTGGGGAACAGCACGATGCTGCTCCTGAAGGGACTATTCCTTTTTGTAAAAAAGCGCAAATAGTGTGGTTTTCATTTTCAAACCCTGGGAGTGGGCTGGCTTCAGGATGTTGGCAGCGATGCCCTCAGGCCGGCTCTGTGGCACCTGTCAGCACCCCTGGATCCGTCATTTGTCCTTGCTGAGCCAGGGACAGCTTCTGCCAGGGCCTCATCACCGCCTCTCCTTCCAGCCTCCCGGGATGAGATACTGTGCGTCCTTGATCAAAAGCGGCTACTTTCTAGCAAGCTGACTCCGTTCTTATGTGTTGATTGGTTTGGAGGATGGTTTATATCAGACTGTTAAATTTGATCCGACTTCACTTTTACTGTTATGTACACTTTGCAGTTTAAGTGAGTTTTGAAAAAATTTTAAAACCCACCCTCACGCTATTTTGCAACAGTGTGTGCAGCTAGTTAGCATGCCAGTGCACCGTGGGGCCCATGAGGCCCCACAGAAACGTGTTTTCTGCTCGAGACTGTGTGTTCGTGAAGTGAGCATCTGTCTTACAGGAATAGTCTATTAGTAAACGGAACCTCTTCCTTTGTTTCACCTTGTTAAGCAGGGAAGTAATCCTTATGGTTTTATAAAGCTCATGCAAGTGTAAGTGGGCGCCATTTTGGAAAGGCGCTACATAAAAGAATACATGAAGGCAGGTGTCAAGCATTTAATTGGCCCTTCTTTCGCACCTGGCTCCGTGAGGCCTGGAACCGCTGTCAGAAATAATGATTCTCCACTGATAGGGACTGACACGGTGAGTTAGAGGCTGTTGATTTTTTCTTTTTTTTTTTTGAGACAGGGTCTCGCTTTGTAGTTCAGGCTGGCCCTGAGCTCACTATGGTGCCCAGGCAAGCCGCCACAAACTCAGCAATCCTCCTGCCTCTGCCTCCCGAGTGCTGGGATGACAGGCGTGAGCCACCACGCCCGGCACTGTGGTATGCGGTATTGATGGCTGGTGGGCATGAGTCTCCACGCCCAGCGTTGTACGTGGTTACCAGGATCGAACTTAGGGCCTTGCGCTTGTGAGGCAGGTGCCGGAACCACTGAGCTGAATCTCCGGCCCTTTCTGTATTTTTTTATATTCTTTTTTGTCAGCAAAAGTCGGGTAGACCTTGTTTTGGAGCCCATGCTGGGCTTCCTGTCGTGACTGAATACTGATGTGTCAGCTCCAGTGGCGGAGAGCTGCCGGCCCGCAGTGTAGCGAAGCGCGGGCCTGGGCGCGCTGGGGGGCCGTGGAGGCGTGACCTCGGGACTTGTTGTGGTGTGGATCTAGATGTCCCCCCGAGCCCCTGCAGAGAGGTGGGACTTTCTTTTTCACAGATAGTTGAATCTGGAATGTGTGAGGCTGGGGTTAAGGGCGTGTGGTCCCTAAACTCCACGCGACTGAGTGAGGTGTTCCGTCCTGCCTCCATCCCAGGAGTCTGATGGGGTCAAAGAGGCAGGAAGGCGAGGAGAACCTTCTCTCCTCCTCGTCGTCGTCCCGACGGCGCGGGCCCGTGGACTCCCCTTCGTTGCCTTTGCTGCCTTGCGTGTGCCGCGCTTCTCCTCCTCTGAGAGGGCTGTTCGCCATCCCGCCTCGGAGCCGGCTGATGATGGGCTGAGACCCCCAGGAATGGAAAACCAGACTAACCCGTCCAAGTTCGCTCTGACTTCGGGGCCAGGTATTTTGTCTACACAGTGAGAGGAAAGGAACTAACCCAGCGCTGCAGGTGCTGTTAGTGAGAATCCGCCACGGAGGTTCCGTCCTCGGAGCGGCCGACGGGCCAGGGACTGAATTCAGCCTTCTCTCCTTCGAGTTGTGGGTGAAGCACAGATATTCTGCGTCGGCACAAGAAGGCTGAGCAGCACATCCGAGGAACCTCTGTGAGGGCCTCTGGGAGACGGTCACTTTATATCCGGTCACTGCTCTTAAAAATCTCCATCGAGGGCTGGCGATTTAGCTCAGTGGTTCCGGCACCTGCCTTGAAGCGCAAGGTCCTGAGTTCAACCCCCAGTAACCTCATACAATGCTGGGCGTGGAGACTCACGCCCACCAGCCATCAATACCACATACCACAGTGCCGGGCGTGGTGGGTCACGCCTGTCATCCCAGCACTCGGGAGGCAGAGACAGGAGGATTGCTGAGTTTGAGGCTTGCCTGGGCTACATAGTGAGCTCAGGGCCAGCCTGACCTACAAAGCGAGACCCTATCTCAAAACAAAAACAAAAACAAAATGAAAAAACCTACCTCAATTGAAAGACGTCACCCACTTTGGTCGCAAAGAGTCTGCCCCCGTGGACCCATTTTCTGGGTTCGCGTCTTAGTTTCCTCTCTGTTTTCTCCTCAGTCGTGGCTGTTTACCTCAGGGAGTCCTGGTGGTCCCTGGAGGATGTGCTGAGAACCGCTGACCCCACAAGAGACGGTCTCATGAAGGTGAGGCAGTCGATTCGACGGGAACACAGGAGGGCTGGAGTCCAAAGTTGGGCGCTCACTGGGGCACTTTTGAGGGCTGAGAGGGAGCGTGCGCTCCAGGCTGCCTGCCAGCTTCCGGTCTCCCCAGGCGGGACCCTTCATGTGTCCTCACAGATTCTCTCTGAAGGTGCATCTGCCTCTGCTGAAATCCTCTCTTTTTACAAGGCTACCAGACATGCTGGGTTAGGGAGCCTCCTAATGTTCAAATCTGGGATTGACTGACTAAAAACCCGTTTCCAACCGGGTGTGGTGGCTCACACCTGTAATCCCAGCACTCAGGAGGCAGAGGCAGGAGGATTGCTGAGTTCCAGGCTTGCCTGGGCTATATAGTGAGCTCAGGGCCGGCCTGAACTACAAAGGGAGACCCTGTCTCAAAACAACAACAACAACAATAACAACAAAACCATTTCCAAATAGGGTCACAGTCAGAAGCACTGGGTGCTGGGACTCAGCATCCTCCATGGAGACACATTTAACCCATAACACCCTACAAATGAGGAAAACGGTAGCACCCACCTATTCTCAACAAATGCTCTGCTGCGGTGCGTGTATTTTACCTGCCTGAATAGCTTGGCGACATTAACCTGTATTCATCTCTACTGCGTGGGAAAATTCTGCCTCGTGGTCCTGGCAATGTTTATTGATGTGATTCTGTTTAATACATTACCTCAGACTCTGGACAGACTTTACACCTCATTGCAGAATCTCCCAGGTGTATGTTTTGCATGGAAAAAAACTGTTTCTGAACCATGGAGCTAGCAGGCAGCTTAGCTGGGTACAAACATCTCTGAGCTCAAGCCTGGCATCTTTGCAGCACCCCAGATCTGGGATGGTGAGGGTGAAGGCAGGTGCAGCTGCAGCTCCTTAAGGGTCCAGAGACAATGCTCCTGGCTGAATGTTGGCTGGGGCAGAGGCTAAGGTGGAATGTAGATACCAGCCAAGACAGGAGCTCTGCCTCAGTCAGCCCTTTCATCTGGTCGCGGTCTTTCTCTTCTCTCCATGGGAATTAAAACTGGGGCTTCTCCGTAATCTTGAATTGATTTTCAAGAATGGTACTTGGCCCATTCAGTGGGTCCAGTAAATTCTGAATAGGAAACAAGCATTTTTTCAGATTCAGTTTGGAGAGGTTAATGATTCAGTTTCATCTCTTGGCTGAAGAATTTTTAGCTCTAATTCTACCCCGCACCTCAACACTAGGGATTGAAGCCCAGCCTCGTGCACAGTGGGTAAGCACCCTACCACAGAGTTACACCCCCAGTCCTTTTTGTAATTTTATTTATTTGTGGTACTAGAGATTGAACCCAGGGCCTTTGCACTGAGCTCCATCCTCAGACTTTTTTTTTTTTATTTTGAGATAAGCGTTTTTCTAAGTCACAGAGTTGCCCAGGCTGGACTAGAACTGAGGTCCGTGCTCCAGCCTCACCCCACAAAGTGTACTTTTTATTTTTGAGACGGTGTCTTGCCAAGTTGCCCGGGTTGGCTTCGAGTTTGTGATCCTTCTGCCCTAGTCTTCCAAGTAGTTGGGATGATAGGTGTATGCCACCACATTGGGTCAGTTTGATTTATTTATTTATTTATTCAGTTTGATTTATTTATTTATTTATTTATTTATTTATTGCTTACTTGCTTGCTTGCTTGCTTGCTTTGTAGTTCAGGCTGGCCCTGAGCTCACTATGGTGCCCAGGCAAGCCGCCGTGAACTCAGCAATCCTCCTGTCTCTGCCTCCCGAGTGCTGGGATGACAGGCGTGAGCCACCACGTCCGGCATTGTGGTATGCGGTGTTGATTGTAGGTGGGCGTGTCTCCACGCCCAGCATTATATGTGGTCACCGGGGATTGAACTCAGGACCTTGCGCTTGTGAGGCAGGCGCCGGAGCCACTGAGCTAATCCTCCGGCCCTATTTATTTATTTTTTTGAGGCAGGGTCTCGCTTTGTAGTTCAGGCTGGCTCTGAGCTCAGTATGTAGCCCAGGCAAGCCTGGAACTCAGCAATCCTCCTGCCTCTGCCTCCCGAGTGCTGGGATGACAGGTGTGAGCCATCGCCATGCCCGGCTGGTCAGTTTTATTTTTAAAGCAATAGTTTTATCAAGATGTAACTCACATGCTGTGTACCACACTTTGGGGTTGTTTCTACTTTTTAGCAATTATGAGTAATGGTGCTATGAGCCTTTACCTACAGTTTGGGGGGCGGGACATACATTTTTGGTTTTCCTATGTAGGAATGGAATCACCAGCCATAGGACAACTCTGTATTTCACATTTGAGACCCTGTGCAGCATTTGCACCATTTTAATGTTTCAGCAGCCCTTTCTGTGGTCTTTTTTTGTGCTCTTCGTCCTGTAGGTATGAGATGATATCTCACTGACATTTGGAGTTGCATTTCTCTCGGGGCCGAGGATGTTGACCATCTTTTCATGCATTCATTGGCTCTGTATAGATACTCTCTGGGAAAATGTCTGTGGTGATCTTTGGCCCACTTTGAAATTCAATTATTTGACTTTTTACTATAGAATTATAAGAAGTTTTCATATATTCTAGTTGCAAGTCCTTCATATGACTTACAAATATCTTTTACCATTTGTTGTATTGTATTTTATAGTTCTGGTCTTATTTGGCCCCGTGAGTGTTATTTTGCAAATACTTTTTCCCCAAAAGCAAATTAAGATGACTTGAGAGTCACAAAGAAACAGGATGTACCCAGCAGTACAGGATGTACCTGGACGTGGCATTGCCCCAGCTCTTTTGCCACAGGTGGACCAGATGGCTGTTTAATGACTGATTGTTTTGAACGCTAGGAAGAGTCTGATTTGCTTTTTACATAGCATTTCAGAGCAAGAGGGTTCTCTTATTTCATTTGTCATCTCATTTTAGTTTAAATGAGAAACACCCTTCCTTACCTCTGTTTTCTGTAAATGTGGCCTAAATTTTATTTTCATTAAATGAACCATGTAGTAAAAATCTATCCTACCTTCATTGTATGTGAGGCTATTTCTTTTCTTCATTTGTAGAACTTTGTCTTTACTTTTTTCCTTTTAATGACATTTTGTTTCTTAGCCAGTTATTTTTCACAGATTACCAAAAAAAAGCTTTCTTAATGTTCTCTCTGTTAACATAATTAGTGGTCATAATGAGAGATTAGGGCTGGATCTATGCTTTATGTTTTTAGAAACGTTTCTAAGTCAAAATCACATGCCACACATTTTCCTCCCTGTAATGAAATTGGACAAATTACGTGCATTTTCTTTTTCTCCTTTTTCTCCTGCCAGGTTTTGATTGGATATTTCCCTTCTGCCAGATGCAATCTGTTTTTCTCTTCTAGCTTTCCTCTGAATCTTTTGGTTTTATAAGATGAAAAATAGAACCTCCTACCTTAGAGTGACCAGGTTTTGCTGGTTATTCTGGAAGCCTGAGTTGCCTTCGGTTGCCTCTGTCCGAGCTACAAATTGGGGTGGCTTCTCAGGCTGGGCTGGTTAGATTCTCACAAATCTTTTCCTCGTCTAAAATCTGGCTCTGGATGAAGGTGAAATATTTTACATTCTGAGCCAATTAATAAGTTCACTGGCGCTGAACACTTTGTACTGTTTGCTAGGCTGCTGCGAGCTGCCTTCTTTTTACCATCAGGATATTCAGAACAGAGACAGGAGTCCTAGAGTTCACCCGAGGGCAGTCCTTTCATTGTCACCCGAGGGAACTGAAGTTCAGAGTGTGCCTGGCTGAATCGCCATCTAGAAGCGACAGTGAGGATGATGGCCTAAGAGTCAAGTGTTAACTATGAAATCAAGCGTTAGTATTGGCATCAAACTAAGTGCCGGTTCTAAGGGGAAAAGATACACGAGGCCACCAGTTGCTGGCTGCTCTGGAGGTGTGCTGGCTGCGGCTTCAGGGTTCCTGCCCCTGGCTCCCCGCCTGCTTCTGCCAGAGACCGGTCCAGACGTCTCAAGGCCTCCTTGGAACGAGGCAGGAAAATCAATAGATGTAATCACTTGCCCTCTGGGCTTTAGTTTCTCCATCTGTAATCCAAGATGTCTCCTGTGGATGGTGAGACTCAAATAGTACCAAATAGGACCAGTGGGTGGAAGTCATACCCAGTTAATGATGTGGCTGATTTGGGACACACTCATACACACGCACACGCACACACACACACACGCGCACGCGCGCATCCCACCACACAGGCTGTCACAGTGCAACCTTGTAGTAAAACCCAACATCACAGTACCTCCACTGCACAAATAGATGATTGACTGTATCTAGTGTGTCACATTTTAGCAGCTGTTTGTGGCCATTTGGGGAGCTGCATTTAGGCTCTGGAGATGTTCTCCAAAGGCCCGTGTATGAAGACCTGTGTCACCAGCCTCTGGTGCTCATGGGAAGTTGTAGATTCTTTGTGAGGCCTGGTGGGTGGAAGTGAGTTCATCAGGCACACTGAAGAGAAGATTGAGGCCCTCGCCCTTCTTTTTTTTTTTTTTTTTTTTTCTGAGACAGGGTCTCGCTTTGTAGTTCAGGCTGTCCCTGAGCTCACTGTGGAGCCCAGGCAAGCCTCGAACTCAGCAATCCTCCTGTCTCTGCCTCCCGAGTGCTGGGATGACAGGCGTGAGCCACCACGCCCGGCTTCGCCCTTCTTGTGTTTGTGCTTCTTGGCTGTCACAAAGGGAGCAGCTTTCTTCTTCCGTGTGCTCTGGCCATGATGAGTGACCTCAAACAGACCCAAATAACATGGCCCACTTACCATGGATTGAAACCTGTAAAACTGTAAGGCAAGGCAAATCTTTCCTCTTTTAAGTTGATTTTTGGAGGTATCTTGTCACAATGATGGAAAGCTTACTAAGAATATCTAGGCATATAGCGCTGGGGATTCAGCTCAGTGGTTCCAGCCTTTGCCTCACAAGTGCAAGGTCCTGAGTTCGAGCCCCAGTACCATACACAATGCTGGGCATGGTGGCTCATGCCTGTCATCCCAGCACTGGGGAGGCAGAGGCAGGAGGATTGCTGAGTTCAAGGCTTATCTGGGCCACATAGTGAGGTCAGGGCTAGTCCGAACTACAAAGTGAGACCCTGTCTCAAAAAAAAGAACATTTAGGCATAGCCATGTAGTGAATAAAGGCAGGGCAGGCCCTGATGGTGGCCATTTATCTGGCATCTGTGGGCTGTAAAAACGCAAAGAATCTCAGCAGACATGAACATGAAGTCATTTTGACTTGTGAAGGAGAAGTCGGCCAAGTCTGTGGTTCTGAGTTTAACCACAATTCAGTTTCCTCATCTGTGAGGACTTTTATATGGGCAGGGTGGCTCTGTTTTCTAGCGCAGCACGGGATGGCCCTTGAGTCTCAGTAATTCTCTAGTGTTAGGACTCCAATTTATGTTTGCAATCTGTCACAAGCTATCGAAAATCAGTTGCTTTTGATGTAGCGACTGATCCCCCCCCAATTATTTTTCAGCCTCTAAGGAGCAGAATTCTGGGGCCAAGACCTCACTGTTGTTAGAAATGGCAGATTGGGTTTATTTCAGGACATATTCAGCAAATCTGCTAAAATGGCTCACCCCAGTTCCCCCTGAGGTAGCTTCCTGCTTCATTCGCCTGTGGTTCATTGTGTTTTGTCAACTTAATTCCACATCTGTGTCTCTGGGGACTTGGGGGCTCCCCAGCACCGTCACCAGCTCCTGGAGGCCACAGCACAGTGATAGAGCAGCGGTCTGGAAACATCTGTGACACGCAGTGATTTACATTCTGGTTCTTGAGCTTAGAAATGATCCTACAACCCGGTACATACACTCGGCCCCAACTGTGGGCCAATTCCAAGTGCAGAATTTATCACATCTGATTTCCCTCTCAGGTCTCACTTGGTTGTTCTTTTTTTTTTCGTCAAAGGTTCAGTCCTTTGGGGAAAGGATTGTACTTTTCATTCTGAATGTCATTATTTTTGGACGATTGGAGAGAAAGTTGGATGACGATGACATGTTTTTTCTACCTCACTCCGTGAAGGAGCAAGCTAAAATTCTGTGGAAAAATGGAGCAGCTGTTGGGTTTTATACAACCAAATTGAAAGGTAAGGACATGTCGCAGCTTGGGACCACCCCTGTTTCAGGCTCTCGTGGGGGATGGGGACTCAATATCCGCCTGTCTTGGGAGAGACCCTTAGCGTGAATGTTACATGGAGAGGCTCTTCTATCACTAACTAAGCTGTTGTGTAAATAAACCCACGGGATGGATTTCATTTGCCCTCCATTTCCTGTCTAGCTGGCAACCAGGCTGAAAAGCACATCTGTTTGACTCCGAGGCAGTGCCATGTCCCCTTTCAAATACTTGTGAAAGTTAACAGGGTACAATGACTTTGGAAGTGTGAGGCTTTCCCCTTTCTTTAATATTACCGATTAGCTTTCAGGAAAAAAGACCATTGCTAATAGGTGACATGTGGAGCAGAAAACACACTGAATGCCAACATTTACAGACATTACCTCAGAAGAAGGGAAGTCCGGCCATGATAGCCAGGCTAGGCTAAGTGACTGTGACTTATGCTGAGGGGTAGTGACATGTGTAAGTGGGGAACCATCACTGTTTTATGGAAGGATGGGTTTCTTCTTTAAAAATGTTTTCTTTCATAGTTCCTCAGCTTTTAAAGGCTGTCAGTGTTGCTGAACCAGCTGTTTCCAGCACCACCTGGTTGGTACAAAGTTCTTGATTACAGTAAAAAATTATTTTTTCTGAAAATTGTCATACCTGTGCTATTATTAGAGTTGAGTGTTCTTTGGGGGGGCATAAAAAGGCTGATTTTGATTTTGAACCTTGTCCACACTGTATCTATGGTCTGCCTGTCCACTCTTTCTCTCATCAGGGAGATCTGACCAGTTTTTCACCTAAACTATTGCTTCATTTGTAGTTAACTGTTTGCCAAGGTCAATCACAGGGGCTTCGGTGTGGGAGGTCTTTCCACATATGAATCTCTGGGCCCTGGATTCAGATGCCCCATTTCACGTTTTCAGGTGGTCATGGTTTAGTTGTTTTAAGTTTTTAATTATCTTTTCTTGCATTGCTGGGGATCGAACCCAGGGCCTCACACGTTCTAAGGGCCATACCACGGAGCTCCGCCCCCAAACCAGTGTTTATTTAGATCAAGATCAATGGATCTGAAGACTAATTAAAATGGAAGAGAATCTTTTTGTACTTCTTTCTCCCTGGGAGACTCATTGATGATCATTTTTCTATCACACAGCTGATTTTGAATCTGTAAGAGAATAATTTACAGCACAGACATCCTGCGAGTGGGTAAGGCCTTCCAACTTGACGTGTGAGGACGG
This sequence comes from Thryonomys swinderianus, assembly GCA_004025085.1. Taxonomy (NCBI): domain Eukaryota; kingdom Metazoa; phylum Chordata; class Mammalia; order Rodentia; family Thryonomyidae; genus Thryonomys; species Thryonomys swinderianus. The sequence goes on along the minus strand of PVIC010006085.1, from coordinate 14,853 downwards.
CAGGAGCCGCGCAGGCAGAGGTCGGCCCTGGCTCCGCCTGGACTTGTTGCTGTGCTGGACGCCGCCATCCCAAGGGCTGTTGGTGCAGTGCAGACAAAGCAGAGGTTGTGATCGCCTTGTGCTTCTTTAGGCTTTTGTTTTGTGACATATTTCATTAACATTTGAAAGGTAGTTGATCTGAATTAAAATTATGAAATTATTAGAAAAGCTCCATTTTCTTCAGTGCTTGAATATGTTGTTCCAGCTTCCGGCTTTTATAATTCTGGCGAGAGGTCAGCTGCTACTCTTATTTTTGTTCCCTCATGTACACTACAGCATTTTTCTTTGAATGCCATCAAAATTTCAAAGTCAAACTGTGGCTATTATTATTTTTTCAGTTGACCGTGACGTGTCTATGATTTAGTTCTTTGACAAAACACTTGAGATTGGGGAATTTATAAATGACAGAAATTTATTTCTCAGTGTTCTGGAGGCTTCAAAGACCAAGGTCAAGGTGGTTATACTGGTCTAGTCATGAATTCAGAGCCAGATGACTTAATATCTTATTTATCTCTCATAGCTCAATAACATGGCAATGGGGATTAAGTTTCAATGGGAACATTTTAAATGATAGCAGTCCAGAGGTGATTTTTCTTTATTGGAACGTGTTGAATTTCTTGAATATATAAATTAATGTTTTCTACCAAATTTGGAGAGTTTGGGTCATTGTTTCATCAAATATTTTTTTATACTGCTTACCTCTGGAAGTCCGGTGATGTGTGTTGAAGTATTTTGCAGGTCTCTGAAATTTTATTTTTCCTTCAAATTTTATCTGTACTGTGATTAGGTAATTTCAATAGATCCATATCGGTTTCATCTGTCATTTATAATCTGTTGCTTAGCCCTCCAAGAAATTTAGTTATTTTACAGTTTAGATTTAGAATTTCAATTATTGTTTGTAGTTCTCAGGTTTCATTGAGCGCCTATATCCAGTTAGTGCTTGCCTATGTACTTTTCTTTAATAATTTTATTAACTAAAATTAATCATTTAAATTCCTTGAATGTATTTTTAAAGCTAATTTGAAGCCATTATCTACTATATCTATTTTAAGTCAGTTATACGCCATACTTTTTTTCCCCCAGAGTATGGGTTACATTTTCCAGGTTTTTGCATGCTTATTCATTTTGGTAACTAGTTATTGAAAATCTATTGCAGAAAGAAAATTGCTTTGTGTGTGTGTGTGTGTGTGTGTGTGTGTGTTTTGAGACAGGGTCTCGCTTTGTAGTTCAGGCTGGCCCTGAGCTCACTATGGTGCCCAGGCAAGCCTCGAACTCAGCAATCCTCCTGCCTCTGCCTCCCGAGTGCTGGGATGACAGGCGTGAGCCACCACGCCCGGCTGCTTTGTGTTTTTAACTTGCCTGCTCATACCACACATTTGGTCTCCTTTGTGCCTTGTGGCTGCTGGTTTCTATTTGCGTGGTCTCTTGCAGTTGCTTCTTTCACCTGACTCTGCAGAAACCTGCAGAACCGGTAGCCAAGCAAAGCTTGAGCATTGATGTCTAGAGCTGTCCATCTTCACTTTGGCTTTCTTACTTTTGCTGGTCTGGGGCTTTGTGCTCTGGTTCTTCAAATGGTTGTGCTTTAGCTTTCTGTCATGAGCTGTCCAAAGCGGGCCAAACCCACCAACTGATTCTGTGCAGTCTCGTCTGAAGGAGTCTCGCTGACTCTTTTAGTGCTAAGCCCTGTGAGGTCTTTCTCACTCATGTGTCATAGACTAGCTCTAAGCTGGGGAGTCGGGAATTTTATACTCTGAATTTGTGTCTCATTTATTCTGTGGTTCTCGTGTTGTTCCTCATTAGACTTCTGCTACATTTCAAGAACGTATTTCTAACGTTTGGCACATTTAGCTGGCTGGGCTACAGTCTTTCCAGCCAATTTATTTTTCTGTAGCCATGGGATTAGAATTGAATTCTATGGATGGTAAGCTGGAAACTCACAGACCTTTATCTAATTCAGTTATAGTTTCTGAAAATTAAAATTTCTCCTGACTTCTATGAGCTTTTGCAGACCTTGTGGGTGTCTTTGGACATTTTTCAAATGTTGGCTTTAAATAAATCTCCCATGTGAAGATTTGCATGACCACTATCTGACATGGATTCTATGCAGGTCTAGATCATGGAATTTTATCTATGTTTTGATGTAGTTGAGAGAGGAATACATTTACATGTGTTTAAAAATGGTTGCTATTGGCAGCCTGTAGGTAAGTTAATAAAAAAGTAATTTAGATTATGTCCAGACATATTTTACTAATATAGCTTATTAAAGTTCACCTGTATAGCTTTGCATCTCTGGATGACATACCCAACACAGACTAACTTCATGGAGTAGAAGGGTTTATTTATCAGTTCTAGAGGCTGGAAGTCCAATTAGCACACTGCAGGTTCTAGTGAGGGTGTCGTGGCAGGTGGCTGAGCACACAGAAGAACAGGATGCCAGGAGTGGTAAGAGCAGGGTCGGTTTTGCTCTTTTTTATTTTTATTTTTTTTTGAGAGAGGGTCTAGCTTTATAGTTCAGGATGGCCCTGAGCTTACTATGCACCCCAGGCAAGCCTAGAACTCAGCAATCCTCCTGCCTCTGCCTCCCGAATGCTGGGATGACAGGCATGAGCCACCATACCCGGCGCTGTGGTGGTATGTGGTTACCAGGGATTGAATTTGGGAGCCTGTGCTTGTGAGGCAGAAGCCGGAACCACTGAGCTAAATCCCTGGCCTGGGTTTCCTCTCTCTTTTTTTTATTGGTACGTTTTATTGGTACATTATATATACACATCACAATTACACTCCACATCGTGAATTTGTACCAGTATATGACACAGCTTAATTCTCATTTTTCCCCTTCCCCACCCACCCTACCACCCCTACCCCTATATATACAAGCTTTGTTTCCTTTATTTTTTTTAATTTTAATTTTAAAATTTTTTTTTTTTTTGAGACAGGGTCTTGCTTTTGTAGTTCAGGCTGGCCCTGAGCTCACTATGTAGCCCAGGCAAGCCTCGAACTCAGCAGTCCTCCTGCCTCTGCCTCCTGAGTGCTGGGATGACAGGCATGAGCCACCACGCCTGGCTTGTTGCCTTTATTTTTAACATCAGTTTTTTTTCTTTCCTCATTATTTACCCCTGTTCATTTCCCTTTGAATATTTACTATTTTACAATATCGATCATGCATTCTAGAACACATCACTTCTCGGCCTTTTGGCTAAGATCAAGTGTAGCATCTGTTCTTATCAGTTTGCTATCTGATACGTCCTCTCCGGGTTTGCTCTTTTTTATGATAATCTTCTTTTGAGATCTACCAAGTGGTCTCCCAAGAACCGCTGTAAGCTTCCCAAGGGCGGCACCCCAGGGAGACCCGAGCTCTCCCATTGGGCCCCACCTTTTAAAGGTCTATTGCCTCCCAATGGCTCTACCTTGAGGCCAAACCTCTAATGCTTGGACCTGTTAGTCCACATCCGGTCCGCAGCCCACGTGTGCAGATGTGGTGTGACTGAGGGTGGGAAGGGCGTTTCGGTCTCAAGGTGGGGATGTCCCTTCAGCCCCGGCTGTGTCTGGGAGCCGGGAGGGCTGCGCTGGGCTGGATTGCAGGCGCGGCGCCTCTCAGCTTTCCGACAGTGCTGCTCCTCATCACTAGTTTAGATCCTTGTGATTCAGAGTATCTGTCAGTTTAGCTTGAATTTACCCGGAGGCCATAGTTTTATTTTGTGAGATAAACAAAATGTACAAATTCGGTACATAAATAAGGTCACAGGGGCCAGGCTCTTCCTACTGAAGAATGTTTGAATGTCAGCGTACCTATAAAACATTTTTATGCTGATACGAAAATGATACATGTCCAATAGAAACTGGAATTTGAATTTCGGTGTCTTTCTATTTGAGTGATATTAGCACAGTAGCCTTTTGTAACGTGGGGGCGGGCAGCACTAAGTGACAGCTCCTAGTCAGCTGAGCCACCCGTGATGGTAATAGGTGACACCATATGGGTAGTGTGTTGCTCTTCCGTGTGACAGGATCTGTGTCTAAACTCCATTCCTTACTTAGGATATTTGAAACTTAGGATGGGTTTGCTGGGGCGCATAGCATCATTATTTAAGTTGAGGAGCACATGTACATTGTTTCTAAGCATCTTAACACATGCATTTGTGTGTCTAGGAGATTTTAAACATAATTTTATTGTTTTTTTTTTTGAGACAGGGTCTCGCTTTGTAGTTCAGGCTGGCACTGAGCTCACTGTGTAGCCCAGGCAAGCCTCGAACTCAGCAATCCGCCTGTCTCTGCCTCCCGAGTGCTGGGATTACAGGCGTGAGCCACCACGCCCGGCTGTAATTTTAAACAACAGAATAACCAGGATTGGCTTCGTGAGAGCAAAAGAGAACTGCAAAATTTCTATAAATTTCAACCTATATGTCATTTCATATAACCGCGGTGAAAATGAGCATTAACTCCCGTCAGCTATTTCATCATCTGCCCCAACGTTTATGCCGTTCCTTTACAGGCCTTGTCTCCCTTACCCCACACGCCCCTGGCAGCCGCTGTTCATTTTCCCATCGCTGAAGTTTGGCCTTTCCTAGAAGACCGTCCAAACGGAGCTGGGCAGTGTTTAGCCTTTTCCGCTGGCTTCTTTACTCAGCATAAGGCCTTGGAGATTCATCCCAGGCAATGTGCGTATCAGTAGATTGTGCTTCTTTATTGCTGAGTAGCCTATTCAATTTTCAAACAAGCGGGTGCCTTAGTATTGAATGAATGAGACGTTTTCAGGTAGGCTTCTCTTTGGGAACATTTTACTAATAATCTGGGTTGAATTTCTCCCGTATTGCGATGGTTCTATAATTGCTTTCCTTACAAAATATTGACACTTCATTTACTTCCCTATTTCGTGCTGGTAGTCTTTCTAGATAATAAAAATCAGTGAGGTTTTACTTTACCTTTTCCTCTCAAACCATCAAACCACCAGAGTCTAGCATTCAAGGGAAAATACTACTGAGCTGGAGGATGGACCAGTAGGTCAACATAAGACAGAACTTGGAAGTATTTTCCTTTTGGAAGCAAATTTCAAAAGAAGAATGCTTTGCGTTTCGGATTCCTGAAAACCCAACAGGGTTGAGGAAAGCAAGAGAAGCGCTGAACCCTGAATCAGGTGATTAGCAGCCCCGACAAGCACGTGGCTGGTGGGGTGGGAATGGTTCTGCGAAGGCTGCCTGAGCCTTCTGCCGCTTGGGGACCCACCTGCTGTTCTCCCCGAAGACTCTGGACCGCAGGAACTCTCGGGCTGTGTCCCACGTGTCATCCAAACTGCAGAGGAGACAACAGATTGAGACGTCGAGTGGCACGTGTGTGGTGTTGCTTCAGGTACCAGCTCTGCCACCCAAAGAGAAGGGGGACCATGCCTGTGGGGGACAGAGGTCACCTCCTGGGCTCGCAGGACAGGAGGGCATGGGAGGGGTCGAGGAGGTACCACTTGGCTCCTGCGTTGGATGGGAGCCGCTCTTTTCTCATCTTTGCCAGACAGCTTTCTTTATATGTGTGTATATATAAATGTCCCCTCAAGCCTTGTGAGATCAGACGCAGGACTTGGAGAAGGTGATTGGATTATGGGGGCTTATTACCATCCTGCCTTGCCTTGGAGCTGGCCAATTACCAACTGAAATCTCTACAAACTGTGAGCCAAGTTGACCTCTCCTCCCTTCATTGTGGATGGCAGGTACTGTGCCTCAGCAGCTAGGACGTGACTAAGATATTTATGTCTCCTGCTTTCTGAGAACTTTGACATTAGTTTGATGTGATACCCACCTGACTTCTAGCTCTTCCTGCTCTAAAAGGCCAGTTCAGACTATAGTCCTAGAGTCATTTTAATCCTTGAAAACCTCTTGAAATAATTAGGGTTGGAATGCTGGGCCTGGTGGCTTACACCTGTAATTCTAGCACTCAGGAGGCAGAGGCAGGAGGATTGCTGTGAGTTCGAGGCCAGCCTGGGCTATATAGTGAGTGCAGGGCCAGCCTGAACTACAAAGTAAGACTGTCTCAAAACACTAAAAAAAAAAAAAAAAAAAAAAAAAAAAAAAAAGGAATCAAGGTTGGCTCAGGTTGCCTGTGGTTTGGATTTCCTGTATCTAGCTCAGGTATCTGTGTGAGGCGGGCTGGGTTTTGTAGTCTGGGTATGGGTGTTTTACTGTGTCTCTTTCACTGAAGGTCTTGGAAGCACAGTTTTAAAGAAGGTCTAATGGGTTTGCCAGACTCCACATGATATTCCATGGGAGATTTTTTTTTTTCTGAAGTGCCAACTGGGGCTGTAAATATGTCTGGTCAAGACTATCAAGTGGCCCTTTATCACTGGACAACTCTTAGGCTTTTGAGTGTTCCAGCAGGCACTGCTTTGTGTTGTAATATTCTTAGGGTTCAGGGCTTCATGAAGCTAATTCTTGAACTAGTATAGCAGGAGGGACTCAGTGATCTGGGTTACCAAGTCCAGTCGGTGATTCTCATGTACTGGGAAGTTAAAAACTCACCTAAAATATCTATTCCTCAATGAACTGGCATTGCTCCCAGGGATAAAAATTTGTTTTTGGGGAGTGCATTAGTCAGCTCTGTGTTACTAGGAAAATGCCTGAGAGATTAACTTATAAAGAGAATATTTTATTTTGGCCCATAGTTTAGGGATTCCTGGCAGCGGTCAGCTGGTGCTGTGATTTGGGACTTGTGGGGAGGCGGTACGTGGGGGTTGGGTGCGTGACGGAGGCAAATGCGCACTTCATGGTTGGGAAGCAAAAGGGAGAGAGAACCAGCCTGGGGCCTCATAGTCCCTTTCAAGGACACACATGCTGTGACGTGGCCTGCCCTCAGTGAGTGGCCTGCCCTCACGTAGGTGCTTCTTAGCCCACGAGTGAAACTGCCATGTGAAGTTCGCTGCCATCTGGGCTTCCAGGAGCTGGGCACATGGCTGTTCTGAGCCCATGAGCCACACTGAGACTTTCCTGATGCCCCTATCTTGATTGGCAAAACAGCTGGACAGAGAAAGGCATTATGGTATGTGCATTGGGTCTATAATCTCTCTTCTGGCTTCTTCCTTCCTGACAAGTCTCCTTTTTGAGGCAGACACACTTTCCTCCCTGGCTGTCTGTCTGTCCCTGCCGTTTTTGGGTGGCGCCTCTGCGAGCTCTGTCTCAGGTACTGTAAGAAGTCAGCCTCTTCCTCTTTTCCTTTGTTTTTTTTTGGGGTGTATTGCCGTTAAAGGGGAGTCTTTGGTTCCCACTGTTTACTCTTTTGTGGGTTTTACCTTACTCTCTGAGAGAGTCTTGGTCCTGATTTCTCAGGCGGCTGAGGACTGGCCCTCTTGTGTGCGCATGTTGGGTTCATGGTCTCAATCTCAGTTTCTCCAGAAATGCTGATAACAACCCTGATCCCTCAGTACAGGGTCTCTGCAAGTTTTCCATTGTTGTTAGTTTTGATCCCTTTGTGTTCTTGCTTTGTTACAGTCTTGAAAAATTAATTCATTATGTCTTTAAAATATTGATATAAAATTATATTTATGGGGTGTAGTATGAGAAGCTGCTACATGTATATGATGTGAAATGATAAAATCAGTTATTAGCATTTTTATCTCTTTAAACATTGATCATTTCTCTGTGTTAGGAGCCTTTAAGTTTATCTTGTAGGTCATTATAGATTGTGCAATAAATTATTATCAATTATTGGCATTTATTGCTCATGTTCTCATTATATCATTTTAAAATCAATTTTATTTAAATAGAATGTTATAGCCCTAAATTTTCCCAGTTGTAAGTGTATAGTTCAGTTACTTAGAAATTTTAGAGTGTTGTGTCACTGTGACCCAAATATAGTGTCAAAAACTGTCAGTCAGCTTTTCATCACTGGGACAGAACACCTCAGGAAAACACTTTAAATTAGGAAAGGTTTATTTTGGCTTAAGATTTCACTCCATAGTCATTGTGCTGCATTGCTTTTAGGTTTAAAATAGGGTAGAAACGTCAAGATAGAAAGGCACAGAGAGGGAAAACTGCTCACTTCAGGCAGGCCAGGAAATAGAGAAGGAAATAGGAGCAAAGAGCAGAAGCCCATATAAGCTATAAACATCAAGCTCTGATGACCCGATCCACTGAAGAAGGCCTCACCTCCCGCTTCCCACAGTGTCATGATGGACTGACCCACTGACAGTGTTAGAGCCCTCATACACTTACCCCCAAAGCCCATAGCAGCCAAGCCTTCAACATAATTGAACCTTCTGGGGACATTTCTGATCTCAAGTCTGATGGGACATTACCATTCCCATCATTGATGATGTCTGACGTCAGTATATTTCCGTCTGAGCCCTGGGTGAGCACTGATGTGCCTTCACCTCTTCCTGCACGTTTCACCCAAATGGAATGATATATCTAGTTTTTTGATGTGGCTTCTTTTACCTACCATGGTGCTTTCAATGTTCTACAAAATGGAGCATGTTAGTATTTTGTTCTTTGTTTTTTTTTTTCGAGACAGGGTCTCGCTTTGTAGTTCAGGCTGGCTCTGAGCTTACTATGGAGCCCAGGCAAGCCTGGAACTCAGCAATCCTCCTGTCTCTGCCTCCCGAGTGCTGGGATGACAGGCGCGAGCCACCATGCCCAGCACTGTGGTATGTGGTATTGATTGCTGGTGGGCGTGAGTCACCACGCCCAACATTGTACGTGGTTACTGGAATCGAACTCAGGACCTTGCGCTTGCGAGGCAGGCGCCGGAACCACTGAGCTAAATCTCCGGCCCAGTATTTTGTTCTTTTATTGCTGAATTATATTCTATTATGTGAACATACTGTATTTTGCTATGGGTTTATTAGTTGATGGATTTTTTCCCCATTTTTGAATAATGTGACTATAAGTGGTTTCTTACCTGTCTCTGTATGGAAATATGTTTGATTTCTTGAGTAAGCTCCTAGGAGTTGGATTGCTGGGTCATTTGATAATCTTACATTTAATGTTTTAAGAAACTTCACAAATTTTAAGGCTTCACAGATGACCAGATCATTATATATTTCAATCAACACTGTATGAAGGTTTCAACTTCTGCCTGTGCTTGTCACCACTTATTGTTGCTGGTCTTTTTGATTCTAGCCATTCTAGTAGCCCAAAGTGGCCTTTCACTGTGGTTTTAACTTGCATTTCCCAAATGATGAATTATATTGAATAGTTCTCCGTTGACTATTACCCATGCAAGCGTCTTCTTTGAAGAAATGTCTGTTCAAGTTTTCTTCTCACTTGTAATCAGGTTACTTTCTTCTTATTAAATTGTAAGAGTTCTTTCTTCTGGTTGTAAATAGTTGATCAGAAATGTGATTTCCAAACATTTTCATGTGGTCTGTGGGTTGGCTTTTTCTTTCTTAATTATGTCTTAAAGAGAAAAGTTTTAAAATTTGTTGAAGTGAGACTTGCCAATTGAGTGTGCTTTTGGTGTTGAATCTAAGAATTTGTTGCCTACTCCAAAGTTTTGAAGATTTGTTTCTTCCCCCCCCGAAGCTTTACTATTTTAGCTTTTGCATATATGTCTGAGATCCATTTTGAATTAATTTCTGTATTCCAGCTATTGCACTAGATATGAAGTGAGGGCCCAAGTTGATTTTAAAAACTGCTTAAAACATATTTTTGCTTCGGTTTTTCTGTGTGCATTTTTTATCAATGCATATTATGTAGTATAGTGAGTTTTGTTTTGGCATATTCATACCTGTAGAAAATATACTTTAGTCTTCTACCTCCCCATTCTACCCCATGCTCTTTCTTCTTCTCATCCCCATATTCTCTTCCTTTTATCTGCTAGTCTACCTACCCCCTTGATACATTTTTTGTTTTTGAGACAGGGTCTCGCTTTGTAGTTCAAGCTGGCTCTGAGCTCACTATGTAGCCCAGGCAAGCCTTGAACTCAGCAATACTCCTGCCTCTGCCTCCCGAGTACTGGGATTACAGGCGTGAGCCACCACACCCGGCACTGTGGTATGTGGTATTGATTGCTGGTGGGCGTGAGTCTCCACGCCCAGCATTGTATATGGTTACCGGGGATCGAACTCAGGACCTTGTGCTTGTGAGGCAGGCGCCGGAACCACTGAGCTAACCCGCCGGCCTCCCCGATACATTTTTAAAGCAACTTTTTTTTTTTTTTTTGTGATGGGATCAAACCCGGGGTCTTGATCATTCAATACCCTCAACCTGTAATACATTTAAAAAAACAATTGACATAATTTTACAGTTTTAGGTTTACAGAGAAACAGAGGGTAAAGTACAATGTGGCCTCTCGTAACATATGTCCCTGTTTCCTCTATTATTAACTTGCTACATTAGTTGTGGTGAATTTACAATCTATGAATCAATATACATAGTAGGAATCTCACGACGAAAATACCATGACCTGGTCATTTAAATGTGATTTTCTCCGAGTTCTGGAGGGAGGTTGGAAATCAAAGGTGACAATGACATCACATTGGATTTCTTCACAGCCCATCTCCTTGGTTTGCAGATAGCCACCTTCTGACTGTGTTCTTTTGCGCATGCAGTGTGTGTTCCTGTGTCCAAATTTCCCTTCCTCTAAGAACACCAGTCACACTGGGTCAGTGCCCACCCTCATGGTCTCTTTAGGTTAAGGGTTTTGCCCTGATGCACATTCAGAGGTCCTAGGGATTTGAACTTCAACGTGTGAATGTTAGGGAGACACAATTCAGCCCAGAAGATTATATTGCTACTAACTACAATCCATAGATTATGTTCGGGTCATGCTTAGTGTTGGTATTTGGTGTGTTTCACAAACGTCTGATGACGTATAGTATTGTACTGAGTAGCTTCATTCCCCTAAAATTCCTCTCTTTGCTACCAATTCTTCCCCCACCTCCACCTACATAACCATTTCTTTTTCTTTTTTCTTTTTTTAAATTGCAGCCTTAATTTTTTAGCTATTCCAGGATGTCCTAGAGTTGATGGAACATTAGGATAGTAGGGCTTGAGATATTGCCTGTCCTGCTTGGTTTCTTCCATTTAATAATATGCCTTTAAAGTTTTTCTGTGTCTTTTCATGACTTGATAGCTCATTTTTTAAGATGTAAATAAGGGCTGGGGATTTAGCTCAGTGGTTCCAGGACGCATGCCTCACAAATGCAACATCCTGAGTTAGAGCCTCAGTTCTGAAAACAAAATAAAACAAAAAAAGGATGTTGAATAATAATCCATTGTTGGGGTGTCCCACAGCTTGTTCCTTTGTTCACCTACTGTGGGACATCTTTGTGACGTTCACATTTTGGCAATTGTGAGTATGTCTTGTCTCAGCATTTGTGTGGAGGTGTTTGTGTGAACATAAGTTATCAACTCTTTTGGGTAAATACTAGATAGAGGATGTGATTGGTGGATCAGATGGTGAAAGTATATTTAGTTTTGTTAAGAAACTGCTGTGCTGTCTTGAAAAGTGGCTTTCCACTGACAGTGAGTAAGAATTCCTGCGGCCCTGTGTCCTTTCCAGTTTTTAGTGTTGTCCATGCTTTGGATTTTGGCTGCTGTAACAGGTGTGTAGTGGCTTCTCTCTGTTTTAACTCCCAGTTGCCTACTGAGCATTTTATATGCTTATCTGTCACCTTTGCTGAGGCACCTGTTCATATTCTTTAGCCAATCAGGTTCTTGGTTTTCTGATTGAGTTTCAAGAATTATATATATATTTTAGGTAACAGTTTTTTGTTTTTGTTTTTGAGACAGGGTATCGCTTTGTAGTTCAGGCTGGCTCTGAGCTCACTATGTGGCCCAGGCAAGCCTCGAACTCAACAATCCTCCTGCCTCTGCCTCCCGAGTGCTGGCTGGGATGTCAGGCGTGAGCCACCACGCATGGCAACAGTTTTCTTTTTTAATCAGATGTGTCTTCTGCAGATATTTTTTCCTACTCTGTGGTTGGTTTTATCATTTTTTGGTTGGTGTCTTTCACAGAAAGTTTATATTTTAATCAATTCCAACTTACCAATGTTTTCTTTCATGCATCATGCCTTTGGGGTGGTATTTGAAAAGTTATTGCCATACCCAAGATCATTTAGATTTTCTCCTATGTTATCTTCTGGGAGTTTTATGGTTTTGCGTTTATATTTAGGTCTATGATCTGTTTCATGAGAATTATTGTGAAGAGTCTAAAGTCTACCTCTATGTTCACTGTTTTAAATGCAGATGTCCACCCATTTCAGCATCATTAATAGGAAAGAGTATCCTTTCCCCCACTTAATTGCCTTGGAACCTTTGTTAAAAACCTAATTATAGAGTTTATTTCTAGACTCAATTCTGTTCCATTTGTCTGTTTGTGTAGCTAGGTGCCAGTATCACATTTGATACTCAACTTGATACTTGATGAAATCTTGAAATTCAGTAGTACAGGACATCCCACTGTACTCTTCTTTTTCAAAACTATTTTGGTTTATTTCAGAGACTTTATATTTCATATAAATTTTAGTATTAACTTATGTATTTCTACCAGAAAGCCTGGTCAGGTTTTGATAGAGGTGGTATTGACTCACAGATCAACTTGTGAAGAATTGTCAACAGTCTTGAGTTATCTGATTGATGAGCATGGAATTCGTCTGTATTTACTTAGAGCTTTAATTCCTTTCAAATTGTGGTTTTTGAGGCTTGCTCTTCTATCATTAAATATATTCCTGAATGTTTACTTCTTCCTAGTGCTATATTTAATGGAATTCTATGTTAATTTAAATCTAAACATTCTTAACTTTGGAAGACTTCACATTAGGGGAACCTTGTTTTCATCTTCTACAAATTGAAGTTGTGGAAATTTCAGTCAAGTTGATACTATCAAGGACATGGAGGCTGAAATCTCAACTATTTTACAATTACTATCTCAAGTGAACTGAGGCTCCTTGTTGGACATATTGTGCATTTACTAGCATAAGATAACAACTGTTCATTTAACTGACAACTGTTTTGGTTGGCACTTGGGATGGGCTTGGCTGGATGGTTTCCTAATGTTGCCTATGTGTCCACAGTGATCTCCCTGTCAGCTCTTGCATCCATTGCTTAGGGCTGGCTTTTGGTTGGCTGGGAACACAAGTTTTCCCAGACCATTTCTTTTTTCATGGTATCAGACTGGTCTGGATTTGTTTCTGTGATGATTGGTATGTGTCTCAGAGAGACTAGAGAGAAACTGGACTCTTGAAGCCCTGGATCAGGTGGTTAGTTACTCTACCTCATTCTGGGGGTCAGAGTGAATTTCAGGCCACATGGATGGGGACAGGAGGTAGAATCTGTTTCTCTATGGGATGAGCCTGAAAATCACATGGATATAGGAAGTGAAGTGACTTCGGCCATGTATGTGAATGATTCACCACAGTAGTGTGCATCTTTGCAATAGAATTGGAGGTTTTTTCTTCTTTGAAATTACCCTCTTCCTGAATCTTGGCAGGGACCATTTCTGGATCTGGAATTCTCTGCTGGCTGGGGTGACAAGTGACTGTCTTCGAGGTCAAGTTCTTACTGCAGAAATAAAAGCCATGCTGATATTAGCATTGGTTGTAATAAAGTTAAATTCAAGGTGGCAAAGTGCAGAGGGGCCAACGGCTTCTTCTCTTGCTGTGCTGCAGCCTGGTTATCAGTGTTTCGTGGGAAGCAGGGCCTGGTGCTGCTCTGTTTGGGGTCCATGCCTCTTGCCCTCACTGGGCACGGTGAGCCCGTGTTGCTGAAACACATCCATATCCTGGAGATGAGGTGGTTGGTCTCCCAACCCATGTTCTCTGGCTTCAGGATTCACTCTTGCAGGGAGAATTTTGATGCTTCCAAGATAAACTCCACTGTTTGAAAGGCGAGGTCTGGAGGTTGGGTACATGAGCAGCATTGCTCGGCTCAGTCTTCCAGGTTTACCTCTTATGGAAGCAGAGTGGTCCAGTGGTCCAGTGATCCAATGATCCTGGGACCCAGCGGCCAACGTGTAGCAATCAATAGCATGACTCTTATGAGAAAACAGATCGATCACCTAGTGAACCGGTGGCTCAGAATGATCTGCTTTGTACCATCAATTGTTCGCCTTGTGAAGCTGACTCCTTCCCGGTGGGACTGAAGATGCTGGCTGTGCTGACCCCTGTGGGTCCTGGTGGGTCTGCAGCCAACCCGAGATAATGTGTGCATCTTGCTCCCCCTGCAGGCAGCCTGTGTAGCAGCAGCTCTGGTGCATGCTATCTGTTGCCTGTCTTCGATACTGTGTTTGTCAGAAGGACGCACCGTCGCCAAGGTCTGGGGACAGCCATGCTGAGGGACTTCTGTGACAGCTTCCCGGAAGATGAGGCCCTGGGGGTCAGTTACCCCATTTCTCCTGCCATGTTCCAAGGTGACTGTGCTGTATGTTGTGTTTGAGCCTTTGGGTGATGGAGATGAAGACTCCTGGGTTTTCTAAGGTGGGAGGTTCCTGGGAGCCGCCTGCATAGATGCAGGTTTTCTTTCTTCTAGGAGCCTCCTATGGCTTCAGCACATAAGGAGACCTTATGTTGATCTCAGGAATTGAACCTTTCACAACCTGAGACGTAATTGGACGTGGACCCCACACAGGTGGTTTCCCAAGTCATGGTGGCTTAGGATGGTCATGATTTTACGAAGGTGTGGAAGCTGTACCTCTTGAGTAGAAAGTGTACTTCACATTTGAATTCTGATCGCTTTGCGGGCTTGGGCTATGTGGTGCCATTGTGTCTCTGAAGATGCTGGGCACAGGCTGAGAGCCCAGGTCCCAGTCCGCCAGGTCATCACCAGAGCAAACCCCTGCGACGCCCCAGTCGATCGCGCTGCCAGTTTTGTTTTGGATACAGATGTTCAAAACACTACA